>JAXQGS010000371.1:0-20747 GCA_037040325.1 Mucor sp. M7501 | reverse complement strand
CTAAAAACACAAGTGTGAGTCACTTGCTTGAATATGGCATAATGGAATTGACCTTACTTGCTCCAAGCAGATGGAACAAGTAGACGTGAGTTACTTTTTAATCTTGCTCCTTTCGCAAATTGTTTGTATGTAATTTCATATGGTCTCGTGCAGATAAAATTTGTAAATTGGAGGCTTCATTGCTTCTGGGATGCCCGTCAATGTGGTGAACATGGTATTCGGGAGGAATCAGGCCGACAAAGGTAGCAGCTACCAGAATATGACCTTAAATATAGCGAGTGTTGCCTCCATTATCTGCTTTTTTGAATGTGGGATAAACAAAGTACATAGGGTATCGACCACTTGAAGACTTCATGAATACTTTCTTGTGCAGAGCGAAAATTGTTCCTCGATTGCCAACCAGGTAATTGTCAAGAGTATACTCGTCTGGGAACTTGCACACAGCTACTCTAAATTTCTCTCCTTCAATCATTTCCAGTCGATATATAAAGTAGCTTTGCAGCTGCTGTAGTTTAAAGATTGGTACCAAATTCGAAATGATGTTGTTCCACTCGTATCGATCGTGGCGTATTACTGTCATTAGCTTTGTTGCTTACCTTCGTCATGATCATGTTGGAAGTACCAGCATTGCTCCTGGTGGTCTTCGAGATGGTCATGGCAATACGCTTTCTGGCATGGACACCAAAAAGCATCCTCATCCTTGACACACACAAGTGTGAGTTACTTACTTCAATACATCACAATAAAAATAACCTTACCTTTTGGAGACAGATGGCGCAAGTTTTCTTGATGTCGGATTGATCGTTCTTGCTTCGAAAGTTGTTCTTGTGCAGTTTGGCGTGGTCTGTCGGTGAAAGGATAAGAAGGTTCGACACCTCGTTATTGCGCGGGTAGTTGTCTACATGGTGCACATGATATCCAGCGGTAATCTGACTGATGAATGTGGATGCTACTAACACATGCTCTTGAATGTAAAATCTTGTATTTGCTCTATGGTCTTCCTTTTTGAAATTAGGGTAGGTATAAAACATCGTGTACTTTCCACTGCTGGCTGGCTTCATGAAAACCTTTCTTTCAAGTGCAAATACCGTACCGCCATTTTTTATCAGGTAATGATCCAGTGTGAATTCCTCTGGATGCTTTGACACCGCTACTCGAAAATGCTCCCCAGTGATGATGCTCAGACGGTATACAAAGTAGCTTTGTAGTTGTCGTAAGGTGAAGATTGGCACCACGTTGTCTATCTGAATTTTGGATTGATGACGATCATGGTGTTTGACTGTGATCAACTTGTCATTTTCGTGGTAGTGGCCACCGAAGAAGTTCTTTTTTGAATCAAAATTGTTGAATGTTGAATCCAGGTACCAATATTAATCAAAGTATGTTGGCGATGTCTGGCAGAGGTAGTGCTCCCAATGCAACCCGTTGAAAGAGGTGTGAAGAAGAAAATAATATAAAGAAGAAGAGCAGTTAATGTCGAATTTACTCTTTTTATTTTATCTGCAAAAATTAAAAGTGCACATTGATTGATCTGTTCCTTGAATAGGCAAAGGCTATTTCAGAGATGGGACATGCGAATGTTTATAGTTGGTTAATGTAGCATTTAAAGCCATCTACGCATCAGTCTATTATATCAGTGAGTGCGAGTGTGCCATTGACAAGCCTACAATCAATTGATTGATTTACACATAGAAAAGAAATCCTACCGTGTAGGATTAATGGCCAAGCAAAATGATGCATACATTTACGACATTATGATATTAAAATGATCCAGCCGTTAGTTGGTCGTAAATAAGTGAGTGAGGTTTATATAATTAAGTTTTGAGGGCATTCTTTTTCATTGCTCATCAGATATGGCTAATCTGTGTACAGATGCAGCTTATAGTAGTAGAAAGTATCTCATCGAAGCTGTCGTCTGAACCCAAGAAGTGTGCACAATAACGCCGAAACCCCTTAACTTGTATACTCAAATGCCAAATTTCAAGATGTAGCGGCATGCAATTGGAACTTGCAAGGTGGCGCCGGCAGATATTGAGCGTAGCAAAAGCAATTTTAGACGTCTATTGTGTCTTTTTACTATACAAAAGGTGGATGCCAGTGCCAAAGCCAGCCTGGGCTGGGATTGACTTTCAAAGGCTGCTCCAACTGGTCCTCTGGATCATGCAAATGGACATCCGAAAGCCTTTCAGAGGCAATTACACAAAATGTTACTACTCGAACAACAGGTATTTCTCTAGGCCTATACATGCAAAATTGAACGAAGAATTCAATGGTGTTAGTTTCAAAGCAATTCCTTTAGTCTGTGGAGAGCTACTGTCAAAAAATGCAAAACACGTTTTTGGAGGAAAGGTCTACAAACACTATAGTAAATTGACCCAAAGACACTTTTACATGCTCCAATGCGTTTCTACAATTGTTTTGAGCATAGGAACACCTTAATAGAAAACGTCGTTTTCGAGGTGAAAACCTCCATCATTCAAAATCATCAATTTTTCCCTTGCTAGTACAGGGCGAAATCTGCCAGAAATCGATAATCAACTCGATCCCCTAAAAATCGCTGAAAAGTAATTCATAACGCAATGTCAGGTCGTAGAACACGATGGCACCTGTTTTGAGGCCGATATCGCGCTTTGTTGGCGAGATACAGGCGATCTAAACACTTGATTTTACAGTGGTAAATACATTTGAGGGCTGCTCACTGAACATTGCGCTTATCAACACTTGATCTGATGGTCTGTAGTATATCAACTAGCGAAACAGTGCATTATGCGAACACGCTAGAAGCCTGGATCGAGCTTGACACTGCCTCAACTTCAGATGTGTTGCCTGTGCAAATGGTCAAGCTAGAGTTCGGGGGTGGATTACAGCTCTTAGTAGCTGCTTAAAAATGCAACCTGCTCGCTGTATGCAAATCATCTAAAAAGCCATCATAATAAAGACATGAGCATTTTTTATTATATATTTTTTTTTTATTATGTTGCGAGCATGTTGACAAAAGAAAAGAAAAAAAAGAGACAGGAAAAGAGTGCCTGATATGAATGAAAAAAGAAGAAGAGATCAAAGCTAATTTTACTATTTTCAACCAAAAGCAGGTACAGATCTAATGATAATAAAGATTGAGCCTCCTCTCTTTTCGAGATCATGATTTAACTTACTTGTTGGATTGTGCAGGACTTCCCATTGTAGAGCTAGCAGCACCAGGGCTCGTGAGGGCATTGCTAACCAAGCTATTGGGGCTGGCCATGGTATTAGGGCTGTTTGGAAGCGTGCCATTGGGTGTGGTTCCAAGGGAAGCTTGACTACTGGCGGGTTGAGTGGATTCCTTGATAGCCAACAATTGCTTTGCACGGAATGCCTCATAGTGGATCTGTGCAGTTGTTTCGATCAAATCTTGAAGGTGAGTGCGAGTCAAAAAGTTACGGAGATAAATGAATTCACAATGCTCTTCATTTTCGACTAAATGATCCACCCCAAAGAAAACTCATTAGATCTACAATGCCCTGAACAGTTTGCCATGCACTTACCATTAATCACGCCGTATCTGTTCTTTCTGCCTCTGACTGGTTTACCATCAATAACAACATTGCGCTCAGAGCCGACGATAGCAAAGGGCAACAGTTCCTATCAAAACGCATCAGTGGCTCCGTGCTGCCATCTGAACAGTTGCCAGTAAACTTACTCTGATGCTCTCATTCAAGGCTTGCTCTTGCTCATCATCCTCATCGCTTTCGTAAGGGTATAATTTAATGTTGTGGAATACGAGCTCTGCCTTGATCTACACGAAAGAAATTGCATTTTTAGGGAATTTTTTTTCTAGACGAGAAATGTGTGTGTGCGTTGGATATTTACTCTTTGCTTGAAGGCGGCACGTTCATCAATGGTGAGTGAATCAGACTTGGCAATGACAGGCACGACATTGACCACTTCAGAGAGCTTCTTGAGGACGACAATATCAATAGGCTTTAAGCTAAAAGAAAACAAATAAGCAATCATGATAGCACACACACATGCGAAGGCTCCTATATTTACGCATGTCCTGTAGGGCCGATAAAGAACAAACAGCAGTGGACTCTGGTGTCTTGGATGTAGCGATCACGGGTAGCAGTTAGCTCTTTGCGCAAGTAGGCTGAATGTTGGTCTTTGATGTACTTGATGATGGGCTCCCAGCTAATAACACACAATTCAAGTTTAGCACTCGTACTTGATCTCAACCTGCTATTGCACTTACCAGTTTTCGTTATTAACCTGATCTCCGTAGCCAGGGGTATCAACAATATTGAGTCTGAGACGCACCCCGTTCTCCTCAATCACTGCAGCATTTTTAGTTGTAATTAGAAATCATACACTTAGGAGAAAAATCAAGGGGGGGGAGGATATTTACAGTGGGATACCGTTTGGATTTCAGTAGTCTGTCTTGGTGGTTCGTCGGCAGAGAGACGAGCTTTGCTTTCAATCAAGTGGGAAGCAAAGATGGTGTTGACCAAGGTGGATTTACCCAAACCAGATTGGCCTATGTGTGTGTGTGCAAGGATGACATGATTTAGCATGAACTCCAGCGCGACGTCGATAGCCTCAACTAAACCTTACCTACTACCATGACGTTAAAGTGAAATCCTCTTTTCAGCAGCTTCTTTTCGATTTGCTGCGTAATGGTATCAAAACCAACATAGCCTTCCAAGGCAGTTTGCAGTGAAGACTATGACAGATGGCATATTAGCGTTCGTGCGCACACACACATCCAGCATGGATAGAATCCGCTTACTGCAACAGGTTCAACAGTGAGTGACGAAGAGGACATGATGTATTCTTGTTGTCAAAAAAAAGAGCAAAAAGAGAGAGAGAGAGGGAAAGAGAGCACAAGGCAAACAAAAAGCAAGAAAAGAGATGGGACACAGGAATCAAGGAGATAAAGAAAAAAGGGGAACAAGGGAGTAAAGAAAGGGGCGATGGTTTATTTGGAATGTGTATATCATAAATACAGTTGTAACACGTTCCTACAGGCAGGGCGCATCCACATTTAAGCTTGCCGTGGTTAGTGAGTTACCCAGAGGCTGTCCACCGTCTGCATGGCATGGATTCGAAAGCGGAAGCTTCAAAAGCAACGCAATGCCACCATTCGACCTGCTGTGATGTGGGAGATGAAACCAACATGAAAGGTAGGTCAATCATTGACAGCTATTTGAAATAGCTATTGACTGCACTGAAAAAGATCAATGCTTATGGTACATCTGTCTTTTTTGCTGCAAATGCCTCAAGAGATCATTTTATAGTACTGAGGGCAAAGAGTATCCCATCTACGGGACCCTTTGCAATTGAGGGGAGCCTTAATTTCCAGAGAACGATGAAGATAGTTTGGTAAACGTAATGGCACTAGCATTATTTCAATGATACCCATACGTACTTTGAACATCAGAGCCAGCATAGGCTCACTTGGTGCATTGAATCCAGTATATCTCGTAGAGAGCTGTGGAATACTCGGCCCGTACAGTTTCGGCAAATCTAATACATCATCGCGGACACAATGTAAGGGTGTGCGCATATCGTACATTTTTGCAGTGGTGTTTGGGAAGGAAACATTCACTTGTAACCTTTTTTTTTTTTTTTTTCCTTCAACCCAAATTTTGCGACATGTCTATTTCAGATTCCTGTAAAGCGTACGAGCGATACCACAGCACACATTACCAAGATGAACCCTTCCCGATAAGCAAATCCAAGCTGATCAGATACATCAAGTTTAGGGCTCGCTGCAGCACTTTTCCAGACTTTCTCACCAATTTGGATCAACATCCTCAACACGGGCCTCATTGGTTGGAAGAGATGAACAGTGATCCGGATGTAAGAAAGCTGATGGATTTGACAATCAATCTCTGGCCGCGCATAGCAAAGCAGTGCAAGCTGCCGCTGATTGGCATCGGTAACGTATACGAAACGCCCTCGTTTGAGCAAAAGTACGGCAAATACATCAGAGACAAAGTGAATCAAGAAGTCATGTACCGAGAAAGAGTGCACGTTGTAGAGGGCAAGAAATCAAAAGGTAATAGTAGGACACAGTGCATACATCACCACCGACTTATATCAATGGCTGTGGGTATGAAGGATTCATGGTAACAGACCCTACACAGACTAGAATAGAGGATACTGGCACTTCATCAGAGTCGCCCATCAATCTGGACCACCCCACCCCCATTCAGCGCTTCAAATCTACAAAGACATCTACTTCACCATCTACTGCCTCAAAATACACACCTTCCGCCAAATACGCTGCCTCTTCTACTTCTACTTCTACCACCGCCACCGCACATAAATCCACAAGCAAATACGATCCCAAATTAGATGCGATTGCCATTCGTGATGAATTGATGCAGCAAATGATGATGCCTGATCAAATGAGACTGGTCTCTCGATTCAAGGCTTCCGCAACCACCAAAGCTCCTTCAAAACCATCATCTCCCTCTGTGCGATCCGTATCACCATCCTCACCACCACCACCATCCCCATCCTCATCCAAAACGCCTAAAAAGGAAAAGCAGAGAGCAGCACCTCCATCAGAGCCAACCGTCAAATCAACCAGCAGCACTAAAAACAAGCCTGCTGCTACCAAGAAAGAAACCACCACCACTCAAAAGAAGTCTCCCGTTATTCAGAAAAAGAACCCACCTGTTAACAAGAAATCAACCGAGAAAGATCTTTGGAAGCAGGCTCAAAAGGTCAATGTCAGGATTGAGAGACCACAGGATGAAGAGGAGGATGTTGTTCCGCATCAGCCGGTAGTCAAGATTGTCAAGAAAAAGCCGCTTCACTATGGCACCAACGATGACATTACACCACCGCCATCACCACCACCACCAGTTAGAAAAAGATCAACTGCTCATATCAAAATTCGCCATCCCGTGGTGTTGATTAAAAAGGCACCCCCAAGACGCAAGGATTCAGTTGCCAAAAGCATCAAGAAAACACCCAACCCCTATCCACAGCAAACGCAAAAGCAAGACGAGGATGAGAAGCAGGATCAAAAAAGAAAAGCATTAGAGGAAGAGAAAGAGCAAGATGAAGACCAACACGATGACAACAACGACAGAAACAAAAGGAAAAAGAGAGGCGATTATTTATATGATCAAAGCAGGCTGCAGATTGTGCAAATTGTGATTGAAAACAATGCTCAATCTCCATCAGTGATAATGCCTGTGAAGAAGAGCGGATTGTGATATACCTCGATATAAGGGCTGGCCTATGTAGTCATCTATCAATTAATGAGTCGATTTAATAAACGTTGAAATCATCATGTGTGTGTGTGTGTCCTTTTTTTACCTCCTGAAACAATGATGGATCCATTCTCTAGCCCATAGACCCTCTCAATGTAGGCACGTATGCTTCGGCCGACAAGCTCATAGTCGCATCCAATAATCAGATCGTGCCTTAGCTTCTGCTTGTCATGCGGGGCAAACAGGATCGAATTGTCCAATGCACCAGGCATTTCATTTGATTTGCCTGCCACCATCAAGATATTTAATTAATATATGCATGTTGTGTTTGTCAAGTGTCAAAAAATATAGAGTACCTATCAAGAAACTTATCCATCTTGTAAACCATCGCTTCTCGATCAAATAGGTGAAATCATGGTTTTGCTGAAATACAGACAGTCTCTGTTCAATCAGTCGTCTTCTCTCAATCACGTCCAGCCTTAGCGATGGGTTCTGGTCAGGCGGTGGCAGCGCTGTCATGAACTGCAGAATGTTGCGGCACATGTGTTTCTCGGCTATTGGTTTTTCAATATGCGGGAAACCCCAATGTCCAATCTATATATATAACATGGGAGCAGCAATCAGCACCATCATAATGATGATTCCCCGTTGGTATACTTACTGGACTATTGCAGCTGTAGCACCAGAGCTCCATGTAGTTTAACGGCGACAGCTTCAGTACAATAGTGTGCTGTGTATGTTGATAATGCGCTCTGAGATGGCCAGAATAGGACTCATCCTTTTCGAAAAAGACATCGCCACAGCCAATGAACGCACACTGAGGTTCCATGCACAGACCATATTGGTCAAACTGAACGTTGCTACAGCAAACCCTATTCAAATTCTGGATCGAGTGCCACAACAAGTCTCGCTTGATCTGCAATGACCGCATGTCATAGTTTTGCAAATGACAGCACATTTGGTTTGCGTCGCCTGAAATGTAGAGCTGCCACCATGATTGCTGCTGCTGCTGGATGTTGTATCGAATGCCGTATCTTCTTCTCACCAGATCCTTCCAAAACGCATCATCTTGAATCAAACCATACAATGCACGACAGGACCCTAAAATGGAAAACAGATCTTTTCTATTATTCAATCTCACCAGGATGAGTAATATGATTTCATATGGAAGGCGATTGAGCATTGTTATTGCAATTGGAAAGAGAGAGAGAAAGAAAGGAAAAAAAGAGAGAGATGCGACATGTATCAAACAAACAGAGTGTCGCATGGAGAATGTTTGTTGCTGTATACATGTACTTGGACGATTGAGCTACCTTTCAGCAATCTCGCTCAAAATAATGCAACGGCAAATTAATTCCATGATCAAGTGACACTAAAGCCATTGATTGGACCAATGATATCATAAGCATGCACCATCCCACAAGGAAAATAGGCCTTCTCCTCCATTTCATTTTTTCCTCTTTTCTCTCTTTCCCCACTTTATATTTTTTACCACATTTGCTACTTGACATGAAATTTCTCGAAGTGGACTCTTTGGACCTGATAAATACAGCCTTTCTATGGGAGACATCTGAATGTATACTGACGGGAAGAGTAGAAGCCTACTCTTGTAAGTAGTGTGTGGTGCGTAGATTGAGGAATCAGGTATTCATTCGAGCAATCCTAGGCAAATCCGCTGGCACCGACAAGAAGCTGTTCAAGACGCTTGAAAACAGATACAATGCAGACTTGTTAGCGCCTGGCTCTATTTCACCTGATGATCTGCAAGTCATCTCGCCCTTTGGTCGATTAACGGAAGCTGCACCTCGCAAAACATTCTTCTACTTGCTGGCCACCCTGAATGCCGCATTCCCTGAACACGATTTCGAAGACGTGCGACCCGACCAATTCTTAAAACTGCCATCTGTCGAGATGGTCATGAATTCTGTCAACACAACATTATTCAACTTGGGAAACGATGTGATAGTGAACAGATACCGGTAAGTCCACCTGTTGTGTTTGTGTGGTGGGAATGAGGCTGATTGATTTGCTGTTGAACATGCCACAGACTGTGGGACGTGCTGGACGAGATTGTACAATTGAACGATTGCGACGTCTATACCTACAATCCCGATGTGGACGATGATCCCATGAACGAAGAAGAGGGCTATCTGTAAGTATGATAGCACACAATGAAATGCCACTGGAGTTCAATTTTACTGATACACAAGCCAAAAAGATGGTCTATGAACTACTTTTTCTTTAACCGAAAATTAAAACGAATGATATTCTTCTCCTGCAAGAGCGAGAGCATGAACGCACCTATTGCTGAGGAAGAAGGCTTGAATGGCAGCGGCGACGACGACGATGATGATGCAGATGTGAATGAGAATGGAGAGAAATCAAGGTACGTTAGGAGTGAAGAAGAAGAAGAAACAAAAAGAGGGCCAAATGTTGAATTGAAATTTGTCCCGCAGGCGCTACCAAGAAGACTTTTTGATGGACGACATGGAATGATTTGCGCCATAATGACGATTAGTTTGCGAACAACAGGATAATAGCTTGTGCCTGGACATTTTTTACCCTCCTTTAAATACACCCACGCCTGGACATTTTTTTTTTCTTTTTTTTTTTTTTTTTTTTTTTTTTTTATATACACATATTACTCGCCCTAATCTAATAGTGTGCTATCACAATAAAAAAAGGAGTCTTTTTTTTCCAGAATAAAAAGGCGTTGTTCACTGTATCCATTTCTTACCCATCTCTTTCTCTTATTCAATTCTTTTTTTCTAAAATGCAACAAAAGCGTACCAGAAGCTCTCGACCCAAGCTATTTCAATGCAAAGGCTATGGTGATTGCAACATGATCTTCACTCGCAGTGAACATCTCGCACGCCATGCAAGGTAAAAAAAAAAAAAAAAAATCAGACACTGTGCATAACATCCATACTGATCCCTGCTGATAGGAAGCACACTGGAGAAGTAAGCCTTACATCTTGCGCCAAATACTAGCTCAAGTACTAATTGATTTGATCTGATGTACAGAAACCCTTTGTATGCATTGTGCCTGAATGCAAAAAGGCCTTTAGCAGATTTGACAATATGATGCAGCACACCCAAACACACCGCAACAACAACCACTACAACATTGTCAATTCCCATCCCAAGGACAGACACCACAAAGATGGGCCAGGAGAGAACACTCGCTCAAATACAAGAGCACAGACCAGACAATCTCCCTACAAAAAGAGCACATCTACTGCTACTGCTGCGTGTGAACAACAACAACAACAACAAACAGATACCAAAAAGAAATCCTGTTGTGCTGCCAATAATAGCTACATGAGTAATGAATTATACATACAAACGCATGCTCAACGGCCTTCCCCCTCAGGTCTTATCTCCCCAGTCTCTTTGTCGTCCTCATCTCCCAAAAGACACATGTTCACGTCCACATCTTTCACATCGTCCGAGGAAGAAGACGAGGAAGAAGAAGATGATGATGCTGCTATACATACTCCACCATTGAAGAGAACGAGAAGATTGTCTGTAGCTGATTTGTGTAATCCTACGAACGATGCTGTGCCTTCCACTCCAACCACTTCGATTCATAATTTAACAAAAGATGAATTTGAGGCTTTGGAAGGCTTCGGTAGATTCCGCCACTCTCCTACGGTCTTTTTCGACCCTTTGAAGGATCTAGCTCATGTCTCCCGATGCTAATAATGTGATTAGTATTACTATCTATCTTTCTTTCTTTTTTGTGTACATATCCCTCGAAAAAAATCGCTTTATCTCTTGTCTCCCCCTCCTCTCTATTTTGCACTCTTTAGCTGGCTGTACTAAATGTATGATGAAATAAATGTCAATAATAAATCAATTATTTAAGATAATGACTCTGCTAGTGTGCATTTGTATTAGTGCCATGTATTATCTAAACAGGGTGGGCGGTTTAGGCTTGATAAACAGAATAAATCAGGCACCAATGCGGCTACTACTACGCCTTTTAACAGAAATATAACAACAATATGATCTCATGTCATGCGTTTTGTGTGAAAATCGATACAAAAGTGTTATGGTACCTGCTTTAAGGAACGACGGCGATCTCCTTTTTATTGTTTTAGAAGTGATCATATTGTCACACAACCCTCCAATACACACTAAAAATATATACAATGAAGAAATATGACGATTTCTCTCATTCATGCAATTGCCATGGACTAATAATCTACCCAAGTGGATGGTTTATTGGTGCTATTATAGGAAGAAAAAGAGCGGGAAATGCCCATTTTTACTCTAGCGTGTGTATCTTATCTATCTGTTTGTGTGTATGTGTTTGGAGGCAGGGCATCATACTTTCCATTTGTACTCCCATCTTCTCACGAATACCAGCATACATCCAAAATATCAGACCATTTAATGTAAACAGATGAACAGATATGGAAAAAGCGTCAATACGATGCACTCATGAGCGAATAATTTCGCCCCTTCTTTATCTTTACCCATACTAAAGTTTGAGGATTTTAGGTTTGGATGATGCTATTTCATGTTCATTAATTATAATTGGAATTTCTTTTACTCGTTTAGACCTGTACGAGTTGCATGAAATTTGACATTAATGAGGATGCATGCTGTTGTTGCATTGTACTACTTTGAAAAAGGGGGAGTAGGCTGTTTTGTGGCACTATAGAGTGGAAAGCTTATAAATACCTTTTTGTATCTCAAATAATATACAATGGAATGCTGCAATCCATGTAAGAATGTAGTAAGCTGGCTGTCGACAGCCTCACTACTACAATAAGGAGAATCAGCCTCATGGAAAGACGATTCCAGAAATATACATTGATAGACTGAAAAAAGACATTTTCTTGTCGTTCATCTTCCATCTGATGAAAGGCATTGCCCTTGATTTCGAGTGAGAAAGTGATGGAATCAAAGTATGGATGCACATTCATTGTATAGATGCAGTTGTTTATGGGCGCAAGTCTATTCTGGAGGTCAATTCCATCGTAAGAGTTGACCCGGCAACTCTTTTGGAAGATCCTTCTTTGACCTACCAAATGAATAACCTTACAAACTGATCCGTTTTGCCACTGACAAAAACCACATGAGGAGGGATGATTGGTCGAAAACTTGATGAGAGATCAAATCATTATGAGGTCAAAAAGACCACACATTTTCAATCAGGGCCAATTTATCGATTTTTTGATAACTGAATGGCAAGAGTGTGCGCTCTACTACAGCATTCTATTGGAACCATAGCGCCAATGAATTCTCATGGTGTTCTAATGATAGTAGATTAGGTGACCAAAAGAAGCTGGTTTAGTCGAGGTTTATTCAAACATTACATGTGTAATTCAGGTTCTTAAAGCACAAAAGTACCAGGTCAGTGTTATCAGGATTGTCAGGATTGATTTCTATTGCAAATCTTGTCATGTTGCTGCTGCTGGCTTTTGTTGCGCTGACTGAACAAATCTGAGACAGATCGACAACTGTGCTTTTTGTGTATCGAATAACAACTGAATTACTATCGCTCTTGACCCGTTTGACGAAATGTTCTATGTCTTGAGTACAATAAAACTTCCAATCATCAAAATTGAATGCTTTCACGTTTTCAAAGACTGGAAGAGCCATATGACTGTATTTGAAAGTGATGTTCTTGAGGCCTAAAGTGTCGACATTGGGACATTTGAATGCTAGGTAATTGATCCAGTCAGGGCCAAAGCTGCGAGATTTGCAGTCATCAGGTCCTTTCATGTAGGCTATCTTCAACTGCTTTACAGTATCAGCCTGTTGGACGCTGCCACTGGTCAACCATTGATTCAATTCGTCCTTGCTCATGTCAACGTAGTTTGTGCTTTGGTTGATGATGAACTCCAAGTTTTTGATTTGGTCGCATTTCTGTAAAAAGGTGTCCATCTCTCTTACGCTTTGAAATCCTTGGTAGTCTTGTATGCTCAACGTAGTCAGACGCTTGAGTTCCTTAATTGAGTCGCGGATGATTCTTTGGTGAATTGGGTTTGTCCTTTCGGTTATACTACATGACGCTGTTTGCAGGCTTCCTTTGAAATAGCCCATCAAATGCATATAAATGCTGTCGTGGCGTACCGAGTAAGGCAGCTGTCTCAACTTTTCAAACTTGAAGGGCGAAGTCTCAACACACTCGAGAAGTGCAGCTATGTATTCCTGCCGCCATACGCCATCAACAGTTCGTATACTTGGTGTCATTGCCAGATGTAAGAATTCACGAAAAAGCCTCTCATTGAATGCAATGTAATACTGCTCTGTGATACGGATGTTGTGTATTAGCTGGCAAGACTCTGGCTTTTGCTTCAAATGTTGATTGAGTCTTTCTAAACGAGAGTCGTTCCAAAGATACAGGTGCAATGTCTTGTACATGCTCTTTTCAGCCAAGGAAGCCCATGATTTGGACACTAATCTGCATTGACTCAGCTGCTTGGTTTCGTTAATCTGGTCAAAGATGTTGATGATGACCTCGGCTGGCAGTTGTTGTATAGAAGCTTTCATAATGTACAAAAGGCAAAAAAAGAAAAAGCTTGTAGTATTGTGAAAGGGTACAAAGAGTTTTTCAAGATCGCTGAGCCTCAACCGAGATTGGCTTGTGCAGCATGATCGCAAAAGTAGTGTTGCATTGGATGATGGCTTGGATGGCTGGTTATTAACACACAATCAAATACACAGATTGCTATCAATGGAATGAGCTTTATGATCTTCAATTGAAATCTTATAGGAGACGGGATGAAATGGGGTCCATTGATCACAATCTGATCTTATCACTCGAACCATTTGATCAATAATTTAGAACTCCAATACGTTTTATCCGCAGGAGATGTCGTCTATAGGCCAGTATGTTCAACCCGTTTACGGCAGCAGTAGGTTTTCAAAAGATCTGTATCGCTGAAAATAAGATCTCTAGCCACTCTTGGTATACTGGATAAGAAATGCAGAATCGCATCTGGCAACAAGAGTAACTTCAGACCTACAGAATAATCCATTAGTACTATCCCCATCAATGTACCCCCTTTGCATCCGCATCCAATGAAGCTTTAGGCCATAGCGCCACAACAGGATCATACTATAGACTCGGGTGATTGATCTAATCTTTCACTTCCTATACTAAACAATGAACAAGAAGCCTGTCTGTGCTTGTAATGATCGAAGATTTCAGGTTGTCTACAACCATAAGATTGTGCTACAATGCACACAATTCATACAAGGGGGGGTCGCTCATTGAGGATGCTTAACGTCACTCAAATCAACCTTCTTAGATCTATTGCGATAATAAGACTACTGCTCTCCCTCTCTCCCTTTCTAGCGCTATAAACGGCTACAAAGGATGAACTGATGTTTCGTTTCATACCAATTTGGATGCCGTTTCAAACGATAGATCGTGAATAAAACCCCGGGTTAAAGTGACTCTTCTCTTGCATAGTATATATCAAACGCGATGTAGTAGCACATCTTACCTCTTCTTCTTCTTCTTCTTTACTTTTTTTCTCACAAAAAACAACTTTATATATTCAACATGGTTCGCAACTTTTTTATTGGTGGTAACTGGAAGATGAACGGCTCCGTTAAGCAAGCCAAGGAGCTCGTCGAGATGCTCAATGGTTTCGAGGTTCCTGCCAACACTGGTAAGTTGTATTTGAAATGTCCACCACTAGCTTCTGGGCAAGGTTATTTACTGTTTGCTTGCAGAGGTTGTTGTTGCTCCCCCTGCCCTCTACGTTGACCGTGTCAACCAAGGTTTGAAGAAGGAAATCAAGGTTGCTGCCCAAAACACCTACATCAAGGCCTCTGGTGCTTATACCGGTGAGATCTCCCCTCAAATGCTCAAGGATATGGGTGTTGATTGGGTTGTTCTCGGTCACTCTGAGCGTCGTGAATACTTCAAGGAGTCTGATGAGCTCGTTGGTGAGAAGACCGCTTTCGCTCTCGATGCTGGTGTCTCTGTCATTGCCTGTATCGGTGAGAAGCTCGAGGAACGTGAGGCCAACATCACCAACGATGTTGTCGCTCGTCAAATGAAGGCTATTGCTGCCTCTGTCAAGGACTGGACCAACGTTGTTGTTGCCTACGAACCCGTCTGGGCTATTGGTACCGGTAAGGTTGCCACTCCCGAGCAAGCTCAAGATGTCCACGCTTTCCTCCGTCAATGGTTGGCCGAGAACGTTTCTCAAAAGGCTGCTGACGAGACCCGTATCCTTTACGGTGGTTCCGTCAACGGTGGTAACTGTAAGACTCTTGCTGGTAAGCCCGATATTGATGGTTTCTTGGTAAGTTGATTTTTGTTTGTTGGGGTTACGACATGTGTGTTGATTATCTGTAATAGGTTGGTGGTGCTTCTCTCAAGCCCGAATTCGGTGAAATCATCCTCTCTCGCCAATAAGTTGCTTCGCTTCCCTCCCTGTCCATTTATTACTATACATAACACTTCATATATTCATTAACGTACAAAATTAAATAAATTTTACGCATTGTTTTCAAAAAAAAATCATCATATGTTTCTAAATTTCACACATCCGAAACACGATGGCACACGTTTTTTCATTCTTAGTTTCTGTGGGTTTCAAATGAGATGGCTGTAGATGATGACGATGGAAGTGGATGATGGTCCTTCTGGTATCTACATAGGCGTGTGTTCCTCTGTCCAGTGTAACATGAATGTATAGAAAGATGGGACATTTGCAACAGATTGTATATTTTTTTTTCTTGTGTACAGTAGTTTAGCAGTAGCAGTGTTTATCTTTTGAATCTGTGAATTGAACGACAGCTTAAAGATCAACGCATTTGATTAAGGTGCTTGATTGATGGCTATAGCTGATTGTAGTGAAAAAACAAAAAAGGCTTACTTTTCATCAAGCTCGGTTGGTATCGTAAATAATTTGAGAGCCATATCGGTTTTCACATGAAATCTAATGTAGCTTCGTTAATGCTTCCGTCCGCAAAGTACACTTGATCGCGAAAATCATTAAAACTCATTGCACTAAAGAGCTTTGCGTTACACATGGATACTACAGCATTCTGGACAGATATCTGTTAGATGCATACTTGATGATACCAACAAGAGCACCATGTATTGTATCTGTCAAAATTCAAATCAAAAGGAATTACCCCTTGCATGTCTATTTGACGTATCATGTGAGTTATTACAGACAACCTGCCCAGATGTGTGTGGCTCCTCAATTAATGCGACTATGATGTAATGTAGCGTTCTTGAATGTAGAAACTCTTTGGTAGCTCATTTCATTTAAAATCAGTTGAAACCAGATTAGTGCTTGCATTTGAGAACTGAACAATGGCAACTTGATGCCAACCTCATACGTCCTCGCTAGAGATCCAATGGCCAGCTGCCGAATGACATGTACAATTGAGATCTACTCTATATGCCTCTATGAAACATTGTCAGCAATCAAACATGATTGCTCTATCCGCTGATCAGTACGTTATTGCCTGCAATCACAGCACATGAGATTGCACTTCAAATTGCATACAAACAAGCAAAAATGGCAGTATGAAGCTAGCGTTTGTTTGACATTTGGTAGTGGAACAAAGGGATGAAGTTGTACATCAACAGTCCATTTATGCTTCCTTGTGCCATTGGTTCCGTACTTGCCACTCAAAAACGCATTTATTTGTCCTCATTAGAGAATTCTTCCAGCCTTCAACAGCATTTGCAACTGAAGTTTGATCTATTATGTAATTTCCTTTCTTTGGTATGATGGTTTTCAACTAAATGCAGATGTTAAAGTTTCTGCAATTCCTTCATTCACAGATGACTCGACTGATGAACAACAAACGCAGCATCCGTATCATGAGTTCGAGGTTGAATAAAGCTTGATTTCTACCGAAAAATAGAATGCATCCATTGATTTATGTTTGGTTTATTGCATGTTCCCTGGATCTATGTCCATTGAATCGATTTTCGGTGACTGTCCCTGAACTGACGTATTCCTTACATGCAAAAACTACAACAATTAAAAGCATAAAGATAGTGATTAAACATTTTTCTTTCGCTTACTCGAACAAACTTATTATGAGCGAACAAGATATCCTGAACTTTTGTGAAATTACAGGAGGTACACCTTCAGATGCAAGAAACTTCTTGGAGGTAGTGGTCATGATCGCTACGTACATTGACACGCGTACTGATTTCACTATTCTCCTATAGATAGCAGACAACAATGTTAGCCAAGCAATTGACTTGTATTTGGAAAGTGGAGGGGGCGGTAGTGGAGCTCACCAATCAGTACCAACTGAAACTAGTTCATCGTCAAGAGCAGCATCTATACATTCAGACAATGGCAATTATATGACAGACGAAGAGATTGCAAGACAAATGCAAGACCAAGAACATGAAGTCAGAGCGCCTATTGCACCCAAAACCGATATCTTGGCTGGTGGAAGCGCAAGCGATTTTTACTCTACTCCCATGTGGTCCCGAAGAGATAATGGTGAGCAGCTTTGCAGATTTAAATTTGATGAGGATTACTGACCTTTTAAATTCTCCACAGTTGGTGTGAGCCGTCCTTCAGTATTTAATCAAGGTGATTCAGCTACAGGATCCGTTACCGATTTCCTCAGCAGATTACAATCCGATGGTAAACCAAAGATTAGTACAATTAGGATTGCGTTTGACCCGAGTATCTAGTACCAAACAGATCTTCCTCTGGATCTCCCTCAGAATCTCTTGGTAGTCCTGCAAGTGCCAAAGCCAGAAGATTAGCTGATCTCTTCAGACCTCCATTTGATATAATGTTCCGTGGCACTTTTGAAGAGGTGAGTTGATCTGAAAATTGTGAATGCTTGTTTCTACGTATTAACGTCTGCTAACTATAGGCCCGAGAAGCTGCCAAAGAAAAAAACAGATGGCTGATGATCAACGTACAGGATCCCACTGAATTTTCATGTCAAGTCTTGAATCGAGATTTATGGAGCGATACCATCGTCAAAGACATTGTGAAAGAATCATTCATCTTCCTTCAGGTATACCAATAACGCTTTTCTCTTGGATTTCATCATGTTTCTAATGCTCTTGTAAACAAAACAGTACAACAACGGCAGCCCTGAAGGAGCACGTTATAACAACCTTTACAGTGTTACTGCATATCCCCATTTAGCGATCGTTGACGCTCGAACTGGAGAACGCATCAAAGTCTGGGAAAAGGCTTTATCAGCAACTGATTTTATGATGGAAGTTACCGAATTCATGGAACAAAACTCTCCAGATAGCCCAGCAGCAGCTGTTCCTAAGCGTCCCAAGAAAGCAAAGGTAATTTTTCTTTTGGCATACTGGGCCAGACATGATTTAACTTATTTGACAATGGATAGAATTTTTCTGATATGAGTGAGGAAGAACAGTTGAATGCGGCAATTGCAGCTTCTTTAGATGGACCAAGTGACGATGCAACATCAGCCTCACCAGACGTATCAGAAATGGACATTGAACCAAAGCAACCAGCGAAAGATAAAGGAAAGTCATCCGAGAGAATGGCAGTTGATGTTGACGATGAGCAGAAAGACGACAGCGAAGAGGAATTAAAGGCAGGTTCAGCATTCGATGGCATAAGAGCAGTAAAGAGGGACGAAACAACAGATATGGCCAATTCAACAAGAATCCAATTGAGAATGGGCGATGGCAGCAGATTAATTAGACGCTTCTTAAAGACAGATCCAGTTCGACATATATTCGAATTTGTCAAGGCAGAAGTGCCTGATGCCAGCAATCAACAGTTTGAGGTATTACATTTTGTCTGCTTATAGTTGAACCAAGTCTAATTTATTTTGTTCTTTAGTTGGTCTTTAATCGTACTCAATTGATTGATGTGCTTGATCAAACAATTGAAGAGGCAGGATTAAGCAATGCAGCTGTAAACTGTGTAATTGTTTAGTGCGATAAATAAAAACATAACGAGTACTTGTTTGTGAAATAAATGTTAAATAAGTTGTTGTTGCACTACTACTAGTCACTTATACAAGAAGCAATTTATTTGTTGATATATTGATCAGAGAAATACAGGTCGGAAAAGCTTGTTAAATCAAATGTCTCAACAGGGTCTCACACTGGTGGTCTCGGGCTATCCTCAGGTTCTCTGGGGTAAATCATGCTGACCATGATTTACATCCCATACATTGGATAGATTGTAGATCTATTGTCTTATAGTTATCCTTGTACAAGTGAACCCTTGTATAATAGAAAGTATATAAATGCATCCTTTGGATGCATTGTTATTAAAAGTGTAATTCTTTGGCAGATTTAATTCTATCGTATTTTGACATAACAAAGCTTTCCACTTCAAGTATATTACTAGAGCAGTTCAGGAGCTGCCAGAAGCAACTAATCACGTGACTCTGCTAATAACAATGTTTGCTATATGTTTATTTAATTGGTTAAATAAATATCCGAACGCGCGGTTGGTTAAGTGGTATAATCTTCGCCTGCCACGCGAAGGGCCGGGGTTCGATTCCCCGACCGCGCATTTTGCTTTTGCTTACAATTGAAGTGTGTGTAGCGCTTTCGCCTAGGTGTACCGTCGTTTACTGAGGTATAGTTGCAAGTATAACATGATTTCTATTGTTTTGTAAATACTTATAATATCAAAAGTAGTTGAAAAGTTAAGCACAAAGTCTGTGTGTATTTGATAACGCTACTATTAATCCGCATTATAATATTATTTTACCAAACTTGTTTTTGTAGTTATACAACACTATTCAAGAGGTAATAAACGATGCACGATGGGCTTAGAAGGACAATCGAAAAAAAATGCCATATGCATTTGCCAGGCACCAAAACTAAGAAATCTTTATTCAGTGAATTGTGGGTGGCAACTACATAATAATAATTATCGTGGCTTGATTAATCAATGGTTTCTGATGTGAACAATTCAAGTACATCAAGTTTTATACATCCAATAGAATTTATGAAGGATTTAATAGTCAGCTTAGCTTCTATAATGCAATGTTCATGGCATCATCGTTGTTCTTATGAGTTTACAAGTACGGGCTTTTAGTAATATCGGCATATTGTACTTCTTCTATCAAGTGTTGTTATAAGGTCTCACACTTTAGCTCTGGTTTATTTTTGGGTTCTCTCAATGAATCATATTTTTCTCGATTTACATTTCATTTTTTGAGTAAATAAAAACGCTATTTGTATTTTTACTCCTTAGAATGCGACAGACTGTGATATAAGAAAAAGTATCGTACGATAAATGAATGAACGTCTTGAATGCCTTCTTAATGAAATATAATGAAAATTCTAGGTATGATTTTTAAGCAGGGGAAATTGCGTACATTAAATTGGAACGTTTAATCAAGTTGAACAAAGCAAGCTAAAAACTTCTAGTCTTGACAGCAAGATGCAGCAACATGTCAAGTATCGATTAATATTTGGAAAACAGCAAGTTAATAAGGCCATTGTTGTATACTCTGCATTTGACTTTGACCCCTTTTTTTCATGTCCTCCTAATGTATAGTGGCGGGATCTGAATTTCATTATTTTCAGTGATGGTCCATATGAATTGAAAAATCTATTGACGTTCGATT
>JAXQGS010000370.1:0-20738 GCA_037040325.1 Mucor sp. M7501 | reverse complement strand
GAGGGAAACCCTCGCATTTTTTTTCTAGGATTTTTGTGTGTGTCGAGCCCATTCTAGCGATGGGATTGGCTGAAGGATTGGACGGCAAGTGAGATAGACCTTTGTAAATATTGCAATAATATATATAATAATTCAACAAAATAATAAAAGCAATGGTAAAATGCAATAATAGCTATTAACCCTATCCTAGTTGTGTATAAAATAAAGTGAAATTCCTGCATTATTCGTATAAAGAAAGGAGTGTATTCATGTTTGGATCTAGCTTGTAGCGTTGGTCATCATAAAGAGCGGTAGATGCCCCTGTTGCGATACCCAGCAAGTATAGTAAATGTGTAGTTTAAAGTACAGTAACCAATGCAAGTTTTTTGGCTATGATATAAAGGTCAATTTAAGGAGCAGCCTTGATGAGCAGCTACTGTCATGACATGATTCGCTGTAGCTCTGACAGTTCAAGGTGTGTGATGTTTGTTATAAAAGTATGGATACTTTTAGTCAAAATACTGTACAACTGTGACATCAAAGCATATGACGCTAGACAAATTTAATGAATACGTTGCTATTGACTTGATTTTGTTTGAGTAGGGAGAATGCCTCTTATGGCAGCCATCGTGAGTGTGATTGAATACATCATGGCCTGAAGTAGTGATTCATTTACACGATGTGCGAAATAAGAATGCATGTTTATTTTACTATTCTTGAATGATTGCTTATGCTCATTTGAGCCTATGTATCATATGTTCTAACAAGATCTCACACCGTAGATCTTGGCCTATTCTAAGGTTCTCTGGGTGAACTTTTGTATAACGGCATACATCAATTGTGCAGCCACTACTTTGAGTATTGCTCGAGTAAGATGGCAAAGAGCCAGAATGCATAAATCTGTATGTGATAGTACATGGCACCACGCATAACCATGATGTTCACTACCGACAAATGGATCCATACTATCAAAAGGTATAGTGCAATACCATCATCTCAAATACTACATGGCGTATATAGTCGATCATTTTGCTATTAAATATTTTTGATGTGTGGCTTACAAGCCATGTTATTTGCCATTATCAAGACTTTTTCGTCTGATGCAGCACATGATATTAGTATTGTCAAAATGTATATGGCAATATCATCATGCCGATCACTTGCGGGCCAGTCTGTGTTATAGATGGTAAAGTCTAGTAAAGGATCATTCAGCGTGGCATATGATAAAAAGTGTGGTGTATAATTGCGTCAAACCTGTATAAAGAATCTTATGCTGGTTCAGTTGATCTTGTGATGGAGGTCAGCAGGAAAGCAGCCTTTTCTCTCGAGTCGCACAGCCTACCACACGCTTACCAGATCTCTTGATTTTCAACAGCATTTTATGCTACCATGCACAGCACTGTGAAAAGTTAACCCGAGTGGGTGCCTTGTTTATTGTCACTGATCAAATCATTGTTGTTGTTATTATTGTTGTTTTCAAGAACAAAGATTCCTTCTTCTTCTACTCTCCCCCTTTTTTTCCTTCCCCCTTCTTGTTCTATTTTCTCACTTTATTCTCTTTTACACATCCAGCAGGCTTCCCTCATCATCTCCTTGATTTCTTTTTTTAAACGTTTGTATATAAATGGATCTTTCTTCCGTAAATGCCACTTGTTCTCAGTACGATCAAAGACACAACAGTAGTGAACCAGGCCCATCTAAAAAGAAACCATCGCATAAACGCCACCAGTACAGAATGAAACCTATCCATCGACGAGAAAAGGAGCATGAGGAGCAGCAAGAGCAGCAGACACCACCACCACCACCGACAACAACAACAACAACAGATCCTGATCTATCAGCTGACACCCGATATTTTGCAGAGGCCCGATCCACACCGATCATGTATTCGACTTGTTCGCTGCACTCGACAACATCCACCTCGTCCTCTTCATCGCTCGAGTACAGCAATGCCGGGGTAAAGAGCCACACTGGCAAACGACACCGAAAAGCAGACGATAATCGGTCCTTGTGCTCTGCGCATTCATTCACAGCTGCACAACAGCAACAAATGGAGTATTTGAACAGCAAGACGGGATCTTCCATCACATCGACCACGCACAGCTCAACAAGAAACCAAACCTTCTATTTTGGCACACCGCTTCCACCACAAAAGCAGCAACCCTATCAATACCATGATCCCGCGTGGTATTACGGCGATGAATCTAATACGCCGCCATGGCACACACCTGTTACCCTCTCGCAATCACAACAGCCGAGCACCAGTGGAAGTAAAAGCTCGTTTCTGGCACGGAAAAAAGACATGTTCCTACAATCCAATGCCGACCGTCGGCGTAGACTCAGTGAAGGTGGAGCCAGCATCAAAAGCGCCTTCAGCACGGGACGCCAAACCATCAGATCTTGGCGGCAAAAGAGAATCAACATCATGATGAAGCAACATCAGCTGCCTGATTTCGAGACAAAGGCGTTCTGTCAAGTATGCGAAAAGTACATTCAGACTCGAATCCGATATCGAAACGGATCCATGGTGTGGCTCATGTCATTTATACTGTAAGTCGCTAGCTATCATGGAGCACTGGCTCGAGTAATGAACAATGCATTAGACTCCTATGTACGGTCATTTTGTTTTGGGTTCCATTTTACGTAAAGTACTTTAAAGGTAACATGTACAAACTCAAAATGCACCGCTTGGCAGTTTCATCTCACACTGTTTTACATATCTGCAGATGTTGCTCACTTTTGTCCTGGCTGCGGGAAGCAACTGGGCGTATCCTATCGATTGTAACACACAGAATATATCCAGGATTTGAATATGGCTGGTAAATAAAAGAGCAATGCACAAGTACGTATTGCTGCTAGATCGTCCTCTTCTTATCTTTTATTATACACTGTCGCACCCCAGCAGCGGATATTTATATCTACAGCATGTTCGATAGAGAAAGGGGCCTATGTGTATATTTATCGCAGGCAACAAGCACACGAGCATCTAATGTAACGGCTTTATTGGAATATATTTTCAACACGTGTAAAATATACTGAACAAGGGGGGTCTATCTTTTAAGGTTATGAAAGAGATCGTCGCCTGTTTCTTCTGGTTTGCGTTGGGATTCTGGCTTACATTGGATCCACAGCAGCCAGAGTGGCCTATTTACAGCTTTTTGAAGCGGAGCCGTCGATATTTTTAATTTGAAATTGATTTGGGTGTGTTACTAGACTCATTTGCTCGTTTGATATAAATTTGAAACTGGATTTCGTCTTTCTTTCTTCTTCTTCTTCTTTTATTATTATTATTTTATAAATAAATATCTCATTCAAATATGGTCGTTGTCAAGAACATCTGTTGTGTCGGTGCTGGTTATGTCGGTAAGTGTGTGGTCTCTTGGTAACATGTGTTGGCTCTAAACATGAACCTTAAAAGGTGGTCCCACTTGTGCTGTCATTGCCTACAAGTGTCATCATATCAAGGTGACTATTGTCGACTTGAACCAAGCCCGTATCGATGCCTGGAACTCTGACAAGCTCCCCATCTACGAGCCCGGATTGGAGGAGGTCGTCTTTGACCGTCGTGGCAAGAACTTGTTCTTCACCACCGATGTCGATGCTGCCATCCAAGAGGCCGATTTAATCTTTGTCTCTGTCAACACCCCCACCAAGAAGGCTGGTTTGGGTGCCGGTATGGCTGCTGATCTTGCGTAAGTATACATGCATGGCACGCGGGAAAGAGAGAGAGAGATCTTACTAACGCTTTGTCCATCTTGCTAGCTACATTGAAGGCGCTACTCGTCGTATTGCCGAAGTTGCCACCAGCTCCAAGATTGTTGTCGAGAAGTCCACTGTCCCTTGTCGTACTGCTGAGAGCATGCGCACCATCCTCGAAGCCAACTCTACTGGCGAGATCCACTTTGATATTCTGTCTAACCCTGAGTTCTTGGCAGAAGGCACTGCCATCAAGGATCTCTTCAACCCCGACCGTGTATTGATTGGTGCTCTCCAAACACCTGAAGGTATTGCTGCTCAATCTGCTTTGGCCGAAGTCTACACCAACTGGGTCCCTGAGGATCGTGTCATCACCACTAACCTCTGGTCTTCTGAACTCTCCAAGTTGGTAAGTAGTATATAGCATGTGTGGGCTGGGAAATCAGGGGGTGGTTATTAAATGTTCATATCGCGTTTAGGCTGCTAATGCCATGCTTGCTCAACGTATCTCATCCATCAATGCCCTCTCTGCCATCTGTGAGGCCACTGGTGCTGATGTTGATGAGGTTGCTTATGCTTGTGGCCGTGATACCCGTTTGGGCTCCAAGTTCTTGAAGGCCTCTGTTGGTTTCGGTGGTTCTTGTTTCCAAAAGGATATCCTCAACTTGGTCTATCTCTCTACACAACTCAACTTGCCCGAAGTCGCTGAATACTGGAAGCAAGTCTATACCTTGAATGAATACCAAAAGAAGCGTTTCGTCAAGAAGATCATCTCTACACTCTTCAACACCATCACCAACAAGCGCATTGCCGTTCTCGGTTTTGCCTTCAAGAAGGATACCGGCGATACCCGTGAATCCGCTGCCATCACTTTGATCAAGGATTTCATCCAAGAACAAGCCCACGTTGCCATCTACGATCCCAAGGTCGAACACGAACAAATCTACATGGATCTCACTGAACCCACTGTTGCCGACAGCCGCAAGCAAGTTGAAAAGAGCATTTCCATCTGCTCAAGTGCCTACGAGGCCTGCAAGGACGCCGATGCTGTTGTCATTGTCACCGAATGGGACGAATTCAAGTCAGATGTCCTTGACTACCAAAAGATCTACGACAACATGCACAAGCCCGCCTTCTTGTTTGACGGTCGTTTGTTGTTGGATGCTGCTGAACTTCGCAAGATTGGTTTCAAGGTTCACATCATTGGTAAGAACGAGCTTGCTGGTACCGCTTAATTTATTTTCTTTCTGTTATCCCCCCCCCCCTTTTTCCTACTTTTTGTTTATCCCATCCATTTCATTGTGTGCATTTGAAAAAAAAAATCCATTATATAAATCCCCTCTCCTTGCCTTCTTCACAAAAAAGAAAATAAATTGAACATTAGAATTTTTTTTGTAAAAATGGCAATAGTCGACTCATAAAGATTTGACACACGTTTCTGGTGAAACTTGATTTGTGCTCTGCGCACTAGTTGCTTTTTTCGTATTGAAGCTCAATCGAGACAAAGAAACTAGACAAATGGATGGCTGTAACTTTTATTATTATTTGCAAATTCATCAAATCAAAAAAAGACCCTGATTCCTTTAATAACTTGACGATTGTCGCATACAAACTGCGATGTCTTCCACTCATTCTTTTAGTGTAACTGTCTGATGCGAGGCCATCGAGTGCTATCAAGATGATGAATGTCCTCTTTGTTGGCACAGACCATATAGGATAGTGCAAGGCATATCATGCGTTTGTTTCAAAACAGGGGACCCATCTATGAGTGTGTGAAAGTGCCATGTGCATAATCAGATTTTCAGGCACACAATACATCAATCATCTTGATGAAAAAAACTCGATGTATCTGTACCAGGACTATCAGCACCCAAATGCTATATCGATGATGTAAGTACTGAATAGTGAAAATGTTACCAAAAAAGTAAATATCTCACGAAGGGGATGCTCTTTTCTTGTCAGAACGAGCGAGCGTTCAATCAAGAGGTCATTAAAACTGTGTTCCTAGCGTATGTTACACGCTATATTTGATAGAAAATCACTTTTTGTACTAGGAGCATATTTGTGTCATGGAACAATTATTATCAAGAGCTTCTTTGAGCAAAAACACACGCACTAGATCCAAAAGATCTGGTATGCCCGGTAGATACACTGCTAATGAAGATGTGATAAATGACATCTCACAATAGGAGCCATGTTAACTGATCACTCTCCAGTGAAAATCAAAGCAGTGCCAGCTATTATCGTATTTGCAAATTGAGCTTTTCTTTGTATTTAGTGAGATGATTGATACTTTTGAAATCATGACTATGAAATGGCCACGTTTCTTCTGATCTATATCGTCATTCTAGTCTTACGAGACACTATTGATTGTTTTCATGGGTCTTGATAGAGCAATTCGCTGTATCTAACCCTATTTGAAATACCAGCACAGACCACAGCCAGACTCGACTCAATATTGGCACAACTGGGCGGTTTGCCATAGTAGTGTCTTGTAATAATACGGTATTAATATGAAGTTTATTGAATGCTGTGTTACAAGGTGCGATGATGATTATGCAATGTCTGCAAATTGTATTCATAAAA
The DNA here is from genome assembly GCA_037040325.1 of Mucor sp. M7501. Lineage (NCBI taxonomy): Eukaryota > Fungi > Mucoromycota > Mucoromycetes > Mucorales > Mucoraceae > Mucor > Mucor sp. M7501. Next base: position 14,477 of record JAXQGS010000370.1, on the reverse strand, counting down.
GTTTAAGGGGGGAAGCAGTTATTCTATAAGTGAATAGTCTATATAGTAAAAGATGATCTAGTAATTTTGAATGTATAAATAAATAAAGGTAATGAGTGAATGAATTGGGAGTGAGAAAGAAGGAGTGAGGGGTATATGGGATTGATCTCTAGAGACGACGATCAGGAGAGTCTTCACAGTCTCGAACAACAGCAACAATGACACTGATATCATCAGCTTTACCACCTTCCATCAAAAGACCTTCCTCCATGGCCCGTCTTTGAAAAGGGGTATCTACATTGCGTTTGGATTCGCTAACTTCTTTTGCTGCATTTGCCAAGATATCAGACAGGATTTGAGGCTGCAGGTTTCTTACACGAGGAGGTCGCTGAGCATTTCCAGGAATTGTATGCGCATGCACATGGTCCCGAACCAGACTCAAGATGTCCTTATCAAACAGGTTATCGTACAAGCCATCTGTGCCCATAATGATAATATCGCCCTTCTTGACCTTGATGTTGAAAGATTGAGCGTGGTGAGGCTGATCTCGGGACCGAATACCCAATTGATACGGAAAGTTGAATGCATGTTGTTGTTCTTCGCTGCGAAAGACGTAGTGGTTGTTGCGGATGATGGAAATGCCACAGTCTCCAATGTTGGCCACTCGCAATTCATCATGGCGTAACACAGCGATACAGGCAGTAGTAGATCCAAGCACATTGCTCTTTTTGGCTTCCACCAAGCTTTGTTCGTAGCTACGTTGCAAAATGTCAACGGGATTGGTTTGGCTGTATTCAAAGAACATGGGATCTTCGGTATCCTCGAATCTGTCCATTTCGAGATTAGCGTAATGCATCAGTTGGCTAGAGTATAAAGCCGAGTTTGAACCTGGTAAAAGTAAAATGATTGATATAGAAATTGATCCGGTTAGACATGCTCTATACTGTATTATAACAACATGGATGATCTCCGCAGAGATGTAACCATAAAAAAATTTTTACCTGCAGTCTGTTGCCAGCCACCAATGCCATCAGCAACGCCAATGGCATCAGAACGTCTAAAGTAAGCGTCTTCACCTACTTGAGCGCTTTCAGATGACCAGGATGAACAGGTAATGACAGATGTCTCGGTGTTGGATCTCTTCTTGGCGAATCCAGCTGCGCCATGGCCAAGCCTGTATGATTGCTGAGGCTTGGTTTGGGCAAAGAAATCAAACAATGGTAATGATTTGTTGTTGGTGGTGGTATAATCGTAAATGTGATGATTGTTCAATGCAGAGGGTGAAATTGATTTGGTGAATGATCGTTGTTGCTGTTGCTTGCTGACTACTGCTACTTTCGCCGCTGTCGCCACCAGCTTGGATCTAGTTGAGCTTTGTAAAGATGCAATCATGTCTTTTGTAGAATTAACCAAAGCTGGATGGTAACGAGTGGGGGGAGGTATAAAGTAAAAAGAAATCAACAATGTGGAGATGTATTTATACTCTTTTGTCTATATTTTTAGACGGCCGATTCCGATGTGATACGATTAGATTACGGGGAAAGAGAGGAGGAAAGGAATACAAACATTTCGCACGGGTCTAGAGCTGATTCTGGAAAAATATAAGGGGCAACGGCTTTTCTAAAGGTCCACATTACTACAATAAAGATTGATACAACAAGTGGAATCTCTATTGTATATATTGGATCTGGTAGTAGGGAATCATTCATCTTGAAAATGCCAGATAATGCACGCTCCACGCGACTAGTATTAAAGTGAAAAGATGCATTTGGCATTAATTTTTAAGATAACATGTTACCACGCTTATTGGCATTTAAGCGGATTGATTCATGCAAATCGCATCAGTCTTGCTTGACTTCATTACAAATGGTGCCATACTGCCATGTCATTAGCATAGTTTGGTAAGGATTCGAATTGTTGCTTTTCGTTTATCTGGTGATACAGAAAAGTGTTGATGCTCTGTGTATCAAGCACATACCTACGCTGTTCCTGAATTCTCTATCGCACAACAGTAGCCGTCTGTCCCTCTTCCTTAGTGTTCAGTGAGAGCTTTGCTCCACCTTGTTTGATAATTGAGAGCAAGATAGAGCTCGCATTTGATGCATTATGTACAATGCTTAAATAAGGGTGGCCTTTTATAGTTCACATTGGTGCCTGTACACATTTGGATGCGCAATTTAGAACAGTTCAGCCCACTTTATATAAGAATGCAATTCAAAAAGCATAAAAGCATAGCCAAACCAAGACTATATGTGCTTTTTGGTATGTAATCCCCTTTAAAAACATTCATTCCCTTCATGGATTAGAAAGGCAAGAGTTTTGCCAGCCAAAGCTGATTCTCCCACTGACATTTTTTTTTCCACCTGAGATGAAATTTTTTTGCAATTCAGCGACTCGATTAAGCTATTTGCAAGATTCAACTATATGAATTGTGCTGATCATAACATGCGTCTTTAAGGTTTCTTGGGGAGCTTTTTGAGGCGCATCTGATAGTGTTGATTAAAAAAGATGTTTTGAACAAACTTTTCGAGTAATCATTGAAAGTATGAAATACCGATTTGGGCCAAAATGTTGAAATTCCAAATACAAAGGTCTCACAAACAGAGTTTTAAAGGCTGCGTTGGATTGATACAATCACATTGAATTAATATATGCCATAGTAAAAGTCTTCATTTTCAAGGTCAAAAATGCCATCGTTTGATTTTCAATGAAAACCATGGGGGGTTACTCATGGTTTTTGAAGGATTTTGGGCCATGATTTTTTGGTCCCCAAAAAGTTGAGCACAGGTGTCAGTAAGTAAATGCTAGATCAAAGCAACTGTTTGGCGCTATTCCCGCACGCTAAAACAGCTTCTAACGCGAGAAAACACGGCTCGAATGAATCCAAACTATGCTGTGTTTTACATCTTTTCGAGTGGTAAGGGGCAATGCAAGTATGCTATCAGCCTTGTACATGTAAAGTGTTTCCATTGATACAAACGTGGAGCATTTGAGAAGAGGCAGATCCACAGTTATAGATTGTTTACGAAAAGTTCTCACGTCAAAATGACTTATTAGATGGCGAAAATCTGCCATCTATGGGCAATATTGCTTTGATTCTAAGCAGCCAAGGCTAAAAGTAGCGCATGTACTAGTTCTTCTCGGAGAAGGAAGAGATAACGAGATGAAACCAAATGGTCAATTGACGCATGCCAATGTCAAAATTGAAATGAAATGTGTTATAAAGATTGAGTTGACAGCGGATGAATGCTTGTGATTAGCACACATTATTATGCAATGATTGGTTTGCGTTATACCGGTATGATCCACATCTTTTTGTATAGCAATGCAACATGCGATTAATATTCAGCTGGGAAAGGCCACTGAAGCATCCCCATCATTTCGGCAACGACACAGTCAAGATGGACATCTCTTGGCTCAAATAAAGCGAGCAATCAATCAATCAAGCAGCTAAAACCACTCTTGTGTATCCAATTCATCATATAGCAAATGATTGCATTGCAATGCCTCTCATTCGTGCTTATACATTTACAGTGTCCTTTCAATGCCATCCCTGAAAACCTAAAAAAAAAAAGAGGCTGATAATGCAACTTGATTTAGGATCTCTCATTGGCCACGTTGATGAAAATTTTTCTCTGTTTGCCTCACTTCAGCACCAGCGTCCTCTTGTTGGGACACATCAGTTTGCTCTCCCGCGCAGACATTTAGTATTTAAAAGGTGGACTTGTATTCTTTTCCATCCTCTTTTTCTTTATAAAACTTTTTTTTATAAAATCTAATAATGTCTTACCGTTCAAGTGGAATCTGTTACAAGTGTGGTGAACGTTAGTAGAAACTCTTTTTTTTTTTATTTTGTTTTGTTGTAGCATTCTTGCAAAAGAATGGGTGTGTGATTCTGAAGGTGTGGAAGTATGACTGATCGCATTGATGGAGCATCAACGCGCGCTTTCTTTTGGCGCATGGTCAATCGACCATGCCTCTCCTTCCTACCTCATTCAGTGTCTCTCCCCTGTTCTGATACTCTAATGCGGCTACTGCCCTTTTTGTTTGATTATTTATTGTATTGTCAATATAATAAAAATGAAGAAAGGGAGTAGTTTATTTTTAATACAACAACTTGCATGTTTTATCATTGTTGCTGAATGCTGATTCAAAACCTTTCTATTTCTGCATCTACAGCCGGTCATCAAGCCAGAGATTGTTCTCAATCCGAGTCTGTCTGGTAAGTCAAACCCATCTTGTCTTTGAAATGATCATGCCATTTATGCAGACTATTCTACTTTATAGCTACAACTGTCAACAAAGTGGCCATATGTCCAAGGACTGGTAAGTCTCTCATGTTGTCGATCTGTGGTGGAATAGCAAGCTAAATCCTATACATCAGTACCGAGGCTCGTGCTGAAAAGAAGTGTTACAAGTGTAGCCAAACTGGCCACATCTCTCGCGACTGTCCTGAAGCTTCCAACGATGGACCCGAATGTTACGGTTGCGGTAAGTCTGGTCACATCTCTCGTAACTGCCCTGAGGGTGGTAACGGTGGTGGTTATGACAGCGGTCGTGGTAGTTATGGTGCCCCCAAGTCTTGTTACAGCTGTGGTCAATCTGGCCATATGAGCCGTGATTGTCCTACTGGTGGTAACGGTGGTTATGGTGGTCAAAAGTGTTACAACTGCGGTAACTCTGGTCACATCTCTAGAGATTGTGATCAACCTGCTCAAGCCAAGACTTGTTACAAGTGTCAACAATCTGGTCACATTGTAAGTTGTTGATGATACACATGTAATTGATTCATGAATCATGTTGATTAACCCCCTCCATTTCTCATGATCTTGTAGGCTAGAGACTGTCCCTCTGAAGAGTAAATCCACTCTTTTTTTAAAACCTTTTTTGCTTCCTAAAAAAAACACATTTGCTCTTTACAAACCTTTAAATGAAGATATAAATTAGCATAAAATCTCGTTTTTTATATAAATTTGATTTTTTTCTCCCTCTGTTTCGTCTTAATTCATAATAAAAAATGATCAAATCCATCATATAAGAATATACTCTGCTATAGACACATTTCAAACGTCATCAATTGTGGGTCCATTGCAATCCTACATTCTTAGTGGCCCAGGCATGGGGAGGGCGAAACAAGGCTCCCACCACACCCACACCACTCACCAGCAAAAAAAAAAAGCCCTGTCCTCTCATAATAGAACCCCGTAATAAACAGAAAAACAAAATCCAGGTGCTTTGATTTTGTTTTTTCTTTTACCTTTTTCTTTACTTTACAGTTTCAATATACAAAAATGTCTGCCTGGAAAGCCGCCGGTATCTCGTATGTGTTTGACAAGATGCGTCTTGTTGAATCGCATTGCTAAACCCTTTTTTTTTCCCCAAATTTCTCTAGTTACCTTCAATATGCCAACATCTGTGCTCGTGCCGTCCGTAACTCCTTGAAGGATGACGTTCGTGCTGTTGCCCTCCGTCGTGATGCCAACAACCTCAAGTTTGCCAAGTGGGAGAATGGTGTTCAAAAGGAACAAGTAAGTTTTTTTTCATATGAGATTTTGTTTTGGGCAATGATATTGATGCTTTTGTTTTCATCTGATAGAAATTCGTCGTTCCTCCCAAGAACTAAATTATTTTCTATAAACCAACTCTTTCCATACACTCAACAACCAGATCTTTCAATAAATAATCGAATGTAGTATATATGTATCGATCGACATTGTTTAGAAAGAAGATTGCCGTTGTATTGAGTTTTGTTGTCTGGTATATTTTGTGGAGATTCATCGACATTGAGACTGGTGGATTGCGTGTTTATTGCTTGATGTATTCATATTCAATATCAAACCGTAGAGGAATAAGAGAGAGAGAGTGTGTGTGTGCAAGGGTGGTGGTGGGAGATCATTATTAGCGGGATATAAGGTGTTAATTTTGTGGGGTATTATTTAACGTGTCAATGAGGGTATCGTAGCTGCTGGTTACTCGGACATCTTCTTTTGCCTTGAGTCGTTCGTAAAAGACAGGGCAATCCAAAGAGTCGCATGGTATATCTGCGTAGTGTTGCTTTTGCTCTACGACTGTCATGGCGTCCAAAGGAGATAGGCTGGAGCAATCTTGACACGCTTGCAATAACCCTCTCAGCTTGTCTTGAGACATCTGTTGTCTTGATAGTAACGTAAAGAGAGTGGTGCCCGCATTTTGCTTGCATTGATTGCAGATGGCTAAATAATACATGTAAATACCAAAGGCTGAAAGAGGGGTCTTACATACACTTACCCTGATCTGTTATCTTTCTGCACACAATGCAATGGGAGCTTGAGTAATACTGATCAATTCTAGTGGGATTTCTAGCTTGATGTTCAGTGCTTAACGCCAGGTTCATGGCTGCTATTTTTTGAGAACGAGGCATCGATTCATACCATGAGAGAATGTCTATCACAAGAGCTTGGATGTTAGTTACATGAATAGGCTCTCTCTCTCAAAAAAAGGTTAAACTCACCAACACCCATCAGGTTGAATACTCGGCTCAAGGGAGGGATGATTTGCTTTCTGATATAGTATTCAGCATCCAATCTCAACGAACTACCAAACACAAGCGTCAGCACACGCAGACAGACACACACAAAAGATCATCTTACCTATTGTTCAGTAATTCTTCAGGAGGAACCACCTTGTCTTTGAGCTTTGCATTGGGACCACGGTATACAACCACGTACGGAACTCGCTCTCCATACTGAGGTTCAGCTCTTGCATCCGTATCCATGTGTGCCTGAGCAATCAATGCACCATTGGGACCCCCTCGACTCGAATACGTTCCCATTCTAACTTCCTTGGAGATGATAAAGTCTTGAAGCGGCACGCGATTTGACAGTATCTTGGTCCATTGGTTGTATAGAAATGCCTTTAGCTCTGACATGTCTTGTGTGCGAAACAGTATTCTATATACGTGACAAGATGAGCAACGAGGAAGGATCCAACTGCTCAGCATGTTTTACTTACTTGAGACAAGACTCGAGCATTTTCTGTGTAGCAGGTGTTCCGTCTCTTCTTACCGTTTCAATGCCCTTTGCCTCAAACACAGGTTCTGTGTTGCTGGGATGTTCATACTTGAAACCAACGTAGCGCTTCTTTGCCAACAGCACAGCTGGATGATACACCTTTTCAAACTTGAGCTTGACAGGAGCAGGGTTCAGTTGGGTGATGGTCTCGGCAATTTCGTTTCCCAGTGTGAATGCCTCGTCTTTGGTTTTGCCTGGAAAGTAGAGAAACATACTGTCGGTATCACCATAGACGACGCGTGCTCCCCATTTCTCTGTTTCGTTGATGAGCCTGATAGACTATAGTACAGCAATGTAAGTACATGTATTACATCTTGTATAACTAAACAACTTGCCCTTTCCAACGTTTCCCTTCCTGTAGCTACAATACTATCGGCTATCTCGACACAAGGCATTCTACCCGAGAATGAAGCAGACGTGTATCCATAGGTCACATTGGCAAGCAGCTTCAGTGTTAGTTGCTTGGCGTCCAGCATGCGAAGAAGGCCCTGAAAGCAAGATACATGTTACATGACTATCCCCCTACTATTAATCACACTTACTGGGTCTTCCTTGTAGTCTTTCATTGCTCGCTTGATCATGACTCGTGTGTCCAACAATTCTGACAACATCTTGGCCAGCAGGCTTTTTCGAATTTCAGGCTTTACAAACATGATGCCGTTGGGAGATACTATTTAGTTGGGGTTGTTAGCTTTGTCATGCACTGCTACTTGTCTGTGCAGGGTTACCATTGATATAGTCTTTTAGTGCATCTAAAAGGCCATCGTCAGGATCAAATGAAGGCAACACACCAAATCTGGAGGGCTCGCCCTGTTTCCGTATTCTTCCCAAGCAGGTAGAGTAACTAGTAGAGAGAGCTCAGTCCACATTCTCAACCCACGAAAAAGCACCTACCAATAGTTGTACGCAATCATGATGGACGGATACAAGCTCTGAAAGTCCAAAACGACCATAGGACTCGTGTAAAACTGAGAGATGGGCTCCATGATCAGCGGCAGAATCTCCAGTGATCGCTGAGAGGACACTTGCGCGCGGCTGGGCGTAATCAGCACGAAATTTTCTGGCTTGGCTATACGAAACATGATGGACTCTACATTGTACTGCGACCCTCTGGCAATGACAGCGTAGAAATCGATACCGTAGACGCGGGCAGATTCGCATGTGCGGCTCACGACTTGAGACGCATCCAGCATGTCCAGATTCAGCTGTACGCGCTTCATGTAATACTTGAACAGACGGTACTTGAGAACAGCAGGGCCCTTGGTATACCAGCTTGTCCGCGTGGCATGCGAATAGTGGGGCACGCGGTCATGCAGTAGGTGGAAGGCAATGCTTTCAAACGTGTAGCTGGTCAAGGTCAGTTCACTCTTCATCATGCGCCACACGTTGAGCATGTGTCTCCCCGTCACCCTGTACACGGACGCCTTTTGATAGCCCCATTGGTCTCGCTTGATCGCATCCGTCGTTGTCATGACGCGAGAGAGCTCGTCCAAGAGATGGTAGCCCAGTTGCGCGCCTCGCTCTATCAGATAGCCCCACGACGCATTTTGCACCTCGTACCCCACCAGCATGTCAGGATCGTAGTACCTGATCTTTTCAATCAACAGGCTAAACAGCTGTTCCTCTGTATCCGCATAGTCGACCACAAGACGAGAGCTGCAGATGCCGATCCTCGAGATGTCAAAGTCCTTGATGGCAATCACGCCCGTGTAAAACCCCTCTTGATAGCCGTTGGAAGGGATCCTCAAGTCCTCTGTCTGTAAGCACCAAAAGATGAGTTGCACAGCATCGAGCCCTGGATCAGGCAGCAGTTGGTCTCTGGTATTGACGTGGATCTCCAGGCTAAAGTAGTCAATGTAATCACGGATACGCTTCACTTTGTTGACAGGTTTGCTTGCACTAAACTTGAAGTTGAATGTGTTGCTGTAGGAAGGGTGATGCAGTTGGGTTTTGCTATCCTTTTGCTGCTGCTGCTGCTGCTGCTGCTGCTGCTGCTGCTGCTTTTTGGGCTTGCATTTGGCATAGTCTTCCGTCTGCATCCACTCTTGCACTTGCTTGAAAGAAGGCGGGTTCTGGCTGGGACTCCATGCTCTGATGGTCAAAGGAGCCTCTTGTGGAATCGATGCAGTATAGACGCTCTGAAACTCTTTCAAGGCAGAGAGACCCACAGTCGGTAGCTTGAATTCCTTGTCGGCAAACACGGTTGGAAAACAAGGCACGTCGCTTGCATTGCTATAGAATGGCTCGCGGTACACAACACCTTGCTTGGGTAAGTCGTCTGCATTGATTTTGGGAGGGTCGCAGCGATACGTAAACTCCATGGTGGATGTCTGTGTTTGAGGGAAACTTTCAACGAGAGATGCATAAGAGTCCACTGCAAGCGATGGGGTCGACTCGGCTGGCTTGATCTCTGCGTTATACACCGTCTCGGACATGGCTTGAGCGACATGATTGTCTGCCACATCCTCATGATGGCTCTCGTGTGCCTTTCGACGTATTGAATCGCTCTTTTTTATAATCACTTTTGGCTGAGGATATGCAACTGGCTTCACATGCGTCCTCTGCTCAGGTTTAGTCGCTTCTGTCACTTGCTTTGGTGGTGGTGCTTCAGCAGCCAGCTCGTCCGAATCCTCCTCTACTATTCTCTTTTTCTTCTTTTTTCGCTTTGGTAAAGAGATGACTACAGTGACTTTTTGCATGCCCTTGGGATGTATCTCATACATGCTCTTGGCTCTTTCCGTGTCAGTGCGAGTGGATGTCGTTTGGCGCTCCATTTTGGGTGGGGCAGCAGCAACTGATTTGGTGCGTTCATTTTTGGATGATGGAGTAGTAGTAGCAGTAGCAGCAGTAGCAGTAGCTGATTTGGCGCGTTCACTTTTTCTCAGCGATCGTTGAGCTGCCATCTTTAGTCTCATCTTTCTTAGCGATTGCTTCTCTTCCTCCCAACGTTCAGCTGCAGTTTTCAGCCGCTTTTTCCTGTTGCTTATTTCTCCTTGATCTCCAGATCCATCCAGTTGGTTGATTTTGCGCTTGTAATAACGTCGGTTTCTCATGACGCGAGCCCTAATAAGGTACATGTTAGTTTTCTTGTGTGTTTATAGTAGCTGGAGGTGGTGTAGTTTACATGGAATCGGGTGGACTATCACTTAGTTGAAATGGGGTTTGATCTTGGGATTGATCTTGTTGCTGTTGTTGTGGTTGATGTTGCTGCTGCTGTTGATGCTGATGCTCATCTTGCTGTTGATCTTGGTGCGCCTCTTGGACAGCAGCAACTTCTTCTTCTTCCTCCTCGCCCTCATCCTCTTCTATAAACTCCAGTACACTCTTCTTGGGTCTATGTACATGCTCAGATGCCAATAGGCTGTCCATCTTTTGCACTTCAGCCATAATGTCCAATTTCCTCGGCTTATACATAATAGGCTCATCGTCATCATTCTCGTAGGCTATCACTTGCGTAGTATGCTTTTTCTTGCTTTCCTCTCTTTCTGTTTCCTCCAGCCAACGTGCAATATCGCTGATACGTAAGCTGTCTGCATTGCTGAATTCGAGTTCGTCGTCGTCGTCGTCGTCTTGTGGGGCATTCTCCTCCTGCTCTTGCGCTTGCTCCTCATTCTCGCGTGATTCAGGGTCGTCATCCTCGTTCTCTTGATGAAACGACGAGTTGGCGTCCTCCATAAAGGTGTGGATGATGGATTTATCAAGCTGTGATTGAACGCTGAATCCTCGGTAACGTGAAGGCGTAGCAGATACATTGAAATGAGAAGACAGGTTGCTGTTTGCGTTTCTGTGCGGCGATGTTTGAGCAGGTGTCGTATCCATGGCAGTAAAAGAAGGCAACTCCATCAGACTCAGGTCCTCTGTCCTTGTAGGCGTTTGATGGCTTGATGCCGTGTGCTGCTGATTTGCTTGGTATTCAAAGTATTCGGTCGGGTACAGCGCTTCAATGGCCTCAAATACAGTCATCACTTTGGGCATCAGAACCGAAGGCTGTTGTGTTTCAGATACGTGGTCAAAGGGATGGCCTGTCATCATCTTGTCCATCAGTCGTCTCAGCGTCGGCTCTGCTGTCCATGGCTTTCGCGGTTCTCGCTCATCGAATTGTGCAACAGGCGGAATGGGGTCTGTGATGCCCCTGGATTTGCGTCGATTGGCCTCATCCGCCCAGATGCTCTGCAGTGACAATACCAGCTTTTTCCTTGATTCCTCCTCAGCATTCTGCAGCGCTTCAGCTTGCACTTGCTTCTCTCTCGCCAAGCTGGTGTGTATGCTCCTCTCCTTTAAATCATGTCTATTTCGGATGGACATGCCCGTGACATCCAATTCCAGCTCGCAGTAACTGCTCTTTGGCACAGCACCCGACTGAAAGGCAAACGGAATGGTTTTCGCTGTATACACACCTTCTTCCTGCTGAATTGGTTTGAAATTGGGAGACAACAGAGTATTGTGGCTACTGCTGAACGTCGAGGACTGAGAAATAGGGTAATTGGCTTTGGGTTCGTCCAGCAAGGGCAATCGAAACTGGATCTTGAGACTGGGCGATATGTTGTGTTCCTCAATGTGAATCCAATCCATGCCATACAGGTTATGGTCCATCAAAAACTGAAGTTCAAAGTTCAAGTGGGCTTCATGCGGCTGAAATGATTCATTTTGGATCGCTCCCGATTGCAGTATCTCCAACATGTGGTGCTTTTCGTAAGGATGCGTCATGTAGATTTTGAGGTAGGTGCGATAGCCAATGTGGTAGCCGTAAAAGGGCACACCCTTCACCAACACAATGGCGGCGATATGCTGGTTGGGCTCCTTTTGCGGTTTGGCGAGATCCATGGCTTCGTTCAAATCCTTTCCAAACTGAAAAATGTCCTTTTGTATCTCTTGATCTGTAGCATAGTCAGCTGGGATATCGTAGGGTATAAAGAAATAGGGAAACACCTAGGTGATAAAATGGTCAATGCGTTTGACTTTTCTATCATACACACACACACTAACCTGATGAATATGAAGACAGACCTTTTGGCCTAGTTGGGTGGATCCAAAGATGCGCAATACAGGCACTTTGAGCAGCCTCTTGTCGCTGAACGGTGTGTATGAACGATCCAATGGACCTGGATCTGCCATGTAGTGATCCAAATTGACAATTCTTACAGAAATCACCATGGCAAAAGCAGAAATTAAAAAAAAAAGAGAAAAAGAGGTTGTAATCCGCAGTTGCAAATTGTTGTCCGTTTTTGAAAGCAGGATTTTAATAAAATACTTTTTGGTTAGTGTAACTAAGCGCGTAATTCGTCGTTTCGTGATCCCCTTTTAAACGACTGCTCTCTCTCTATTCCATCAGATGATGGAGTGCGTGCATTATACGTGTTGTTGACATACAGTGCTTTCGTGGACACACGCACGATGCAAGCCCTAATCAATCTGATCACTATCATTAGCAGGTTGGATACCGAGTACTCAGCATCCATCCATGGTTGAGTTACTAATCCAGATGTGTATGATAAGCAAATTGGACATGTACAACTGTATTATGAAACGCTTTTACCTGAATTAATAAGCATTTAACCGCGGAGAAACAAGTAGATCAAGTATAAAAGGACGATCTCAAACATAAAACAAGCCCTTTTCTTTTTCTTCAATTTGCACTTGCTTTCGACTGACATATACCAATGGCTACTGACACATCAAAGTACTCTTTCAATCACACTATGCTTCGTGTAAAGGATCCTCAAGCATCCGTCAAATTTTATACCGAGATCTTGGGCATGAAGTAAGTTTTTTCCTTTTTGTAGGCGTAATAATGCCATCAGGGCACTTACTCAACAAGAACGACAGGTACATTACAAAGCATGACCTACCCGATGCAAAGGCAACCCTTTACTTTTTAGCGTTTGTGGATGCTGTTCCTGAAACTCAAAAAGAGAAGCTCAAATTGGCATTCTCTCACAGTGGTGTCATTGAGTTACTTCAGTAAGTAGAGAGTATCAGGGAAGGAGGAGGAGGAGCAAGAAAGATGTCAGCTAGTATGCTAACTCATCTTGAAAAAAAAAGCAACTGGGGTACTGAGGATCAACCTGATTTTGCTTATAACAATGGCAATAAGGACGATGTGGGTAGAGGCTTTGGCCATACTTCTGTGCTTGTAGATGATCTCAAAGAGGCATGCAAGCGTCTCGAGTCTTTGGGCGTCAAATTTCACAAAAAGCCAACTGAGGGTGGTATCCACACTGTTGCTTTCATTGCGGATCCTGATGACTACTGGGTTGAGGTAAATGTGTGAATGTTCAATGTAGTTGATGCTGTATGTATTCATGTATTCGAGTAAATAGATTATTGGAAATCCCTTGTACACTGGTGAAAACCCTCTTTAAAGTTGCATTTAGATGTTGACACTTGCGCATGTTGTTTAGCTCAACAGTGAAAGATCACCTCACTTTGAGTGATGCTGCTGCATACTATAGTAAAAATATTTTAGTTTCAGGAACGATTAAATCCATGTGCCAAATATGCAAATGTACCTAGATTTTGCTGCAATTTGCTTATTTTCGACAAGTAAAAGGGAATTCAGGTATATTGTAGATCTGTGTTTGAGTTGACTGCATTGATAAAGACGTGGAGCATGGTAGAAAAGCTAGATCCTCAGACTCGGGATGATTGCTGATGATCTCCCAATACATCTGTCATATCACATGTGTAGCCCTGATACTTGTAAACACTCGGATGTCGAACAACAGAGAAGCAGTTCAAGTATAAATATAGTGCAATGCATTATAGAGGAGGAATAGTGAGCGGTGGTGAATGAGATAGTATGATATTTGATATAGCAAACAAGCGTGCTAACGCAGCTGCGAGAAATGTAATTGCCCTTCATGCTAATAGATGGGGTATCAATGAATTTGCAGTAGATGTTCAATCTCAAGGTATGCTCGTTCTATATACCCAAGCTACTTTGGTATTCCTCAGATGCATGTAGCCTTCATACTAATTGTTGCACATGAGCCGAAATCATGGATACTAGCGTATAAACCTTCGCTGCCCCACACTACAATTACTCTAAAAGTCGATTAAAATTAAAAAATGTAACATGGTCATATATTCACATTTGATGCCTATCTCAAGATGCTGATCACAAATCAAAGTACATGGCTAGAGAGACATCGCTCCATATTATCTGTAATTCAATATCTCTCACTCTATAAAATAGGGGGTAAAATCATGAACAACCGTTGTAGTGAAAAAGTTGGTGCAACACATCCTGAAACAAATGTAACCATCCCTCTCTACTTTTTTCATTTTTATAAACCATGAAAGTGAAGAACAAAGGACACTAGACAAACGTGAGTTGGTTTTTAGCATATAGGACAGTTAAAAAGTAATAAAGGATTCATGTCTCCATTGATTCAATTGATTTTACATCAATGCATTTCATGTTGTTTACTTTCAAATGTTCCTCTTTTG
>JAXQGS010000369.1:0-20511 GCA_037040325.1 Mucor sp. M7501 | reverse complement strand
TGTCAATCTCTTCCATCAAAACCTAACTTGTAGCATTACATCGCATTGTAAAGCAAACCTTTTTCTATCGATTAAGCTCTTGCTTGAAGCTGTAGCTCAACTCTATCACGAGAAACCGATCATTTTGTGTCCCGTGAAGAATCGTCATCCCAATTTTCCCCTTGCTAGTACAGGTCCAAATTGAGATTTTTCATTGACATCCTATTTTGCGATATCTCGAGATAGACTTATCCGATTTGGGCAAAGCAAGAACCATTCGATAGCTCCATGCAGCATCCAACATGCTAAAAAGGATTTAAGTGTCAAATGTACGTTCCCTTTATAAAACATCTCGAAATCATCACTTTTGACCATTTTTCGTCATTGCTCATTAACATTGTCTTTAAAAAACCCAACTTCAACACGTCCTAGTCAAACAAAGTACGGGCAACAACCTGGGCTAGACACACAATTAACATTTATATAGTAATCCAACCCTTTTTCACTAGTAGTATCTGCTCAAGATCACAAAATTACAAAAATTACGAATTTCTCAACAACCATTCTAGCTACATAGAATAGGAATTTTCGATCAAATTGACAGAGGCACTGATAATAACGTCGAAACACTACTGGATTCTTTACAACCATACTAAATGCTTTGCACTTTTCAAGCTTAAATTTCCCAAAAAGTCATCATATATCGATCCTGTTTGTTGCTGTCCTTGTCCGCAAAGTGCTCAGCACAGCTTTGACCCTTCTTTGCCAATCCACAAGAAGGTAGCATATCTCCAAGCGGTTTTAAATGCAACGTTCTTCAATTATTCATCATCTATCCATCCATCACTTGCAATCACTACGTATGAATTAATTCCACAAGGCCAACATCCAAACCCACAACTCCAGAATGATCTGTCAGACCCAAGTTTTATTCGTAACAATACATGTATCATGGTTTTTAAAACAAGGCCAAACCATAAGGAGGTTGTCTAATAAGATTCCACTTGTCATCGTATTCAGCCCAAAGAGACCATTCGAGTTCCTTTAACAATTCATTGCGCACAGTCCAGGCCTTGCTGATATCGCTGACAGTGTCAGCAGTGAATGAAGCTTCAGAGATATACTTTTGAACAGACTTAAGAGCAGAGGCAGGATGTCCAGCCTCACGATCACGCTTGACCTTGATAAGCAAAGAAGACAAATTGCTAGAACTGTCATCGGATGTCCATTGCTGCAAAGAGCGAACAGTAGCCTCCAAGTCATCGCCATGTGTCTCCTTGTCTGAAACAGCAGCATACGCCATAGCCTTGTTCTTCAAAGCATTGATGATTTGCTTCTTTTTGTCATTATTCTCCTTGCGCTTCTCTTTTTGTTCGTCATTCTCATCATCAGGCTTCTTGCGACCGTAGAACTCCAACAGCTCGCTTTGGTTGTGCTTGGCAATGATGGCATCTGCAATCTTGACAATCTCAGCACATTGCTCCTTTGATAGTTGACCGGGCTTCAATAAGCAATCCACATTGGATTTACCCTCTGAGGCTGTCCAGATAGCATTGATCTTGGATTCTAAAAAGTTGACATCGTCAGGATAGGTAGCTTCTAATTTCTTCAAGAGCGTCTTGTAGGCTTCGGAGTCAGCTGTGAACTTCTTGAGGTAAGAGATTTCCAAATCGCGGGCAGCATCCTTCAACTTTTGAGCAAGTTCGTCGTCAGTGGGCTTCTTATCGCTCTTGCTGCTTCCAGAAGAGGGCTCGACGACAGAGGGAGGAACAGTGTATAGCACATTGTACTGTCCACCATCAACCTTACTCAAAAAGTTGAGTTTACCAACCAGTGCATCTCCAGGCTTGGCCTCCTTGGGGATGGCATCCTTGCCGGTTGGCGCAGCAATGTAAAAGACCTTGGTATCCTTGCGCTCCAAAGCAATCTTGCTGTAGTTGGAACTGCCCTTTGTAAAGACATCGCCCATGGTCTGGAATGTGTTGAAAGTAGTGCTCTTCAAATCCAAATCCAACTCCAAGATGGTTTCCTTCAACTTTTCCAAGGCGGACTCGTTCTCAGTAGACAATTGAAGCATGATGGTGTAGTCGCCCTTTTGGCTGATCTTGATGTTGTGGTCAAAGACATCGAGGTAACCTACAATCTTCTTGTTGACGTCGTAGATGATGCCAAAGACACCAGCCAAAAAGTGTTCGTAGAGCTGGTTCATGACAGTTGGGAACCGAGCAGTGATGGTAGTGCTGGCATCAATCTTAAAGTTGTAGGACAGAATAAGCTGGTACAGCAAATGAGAGCTGGGCAACAGATCACGGTCAGGAAGCATGGGCGTGATGGTAGCTGCGGAAGGACGAATGTATTTGCGCAACTTGTTGAAAGAGACGTTGATGTTCAAGTTGTCTTCTCTGCGGATAGGGCTTGAGATGTCCAAACGGGTCACTTGAGGCTCCAAGTGAAGCGTGCTTTGTCCATTGGCAAGATTGCCAGCAACCTGGACACCATGGAAATTGAGGCTCAAATCAACATCGTGCTGACCGAGGCCAGACCAGAACTGAGCCAAGCAGACTTCCAGATTGAGTCCTCCACGAACAGAAAAGTGCTTCTTGATGACTTGATCGTCAGATTCGGGATCACCGAATGAGCCAGCGCCCAGCATAAAGGTATAAGTATGCTTGCTCTTTTGGTTTTGCTTGGGCACAAGTTGCAAGAGATGAAGCATGAATCTGGCAGGTGCAGTGTCAGCGGGGGCGTGTGCTTTAATGACCAGTTCACAGCTGGTGGCACCTTCAGGCACTTGCACGAAACGTCTAATGATATCACCGGGACCATACTCGACATTCTTGTACTGGATGTAACCTTGAGAAGGTACTGTGGGCTTGACAACAGCTACAGGGATGCTGAAAAGAGGACCGCGCTCAGGGGCAGAAGTGTCATAACCGAGGACTTGGCCGTAATGGAATTGACTTTCGCTGAGAGCAGTGGGATCTACCTTGATTTGGAATGCATTGCCGCTAGAATGGAGGTAGAGGTAGTCAGGTACAGTGATCCAGGATTCAGTAGCGACAAGGGCGACACGGACGTCGTATTCGAATTTGGCTTGGTTGTATTTGGGGTCTTCAGGATCCAATTCGTTCATGAAATGAGGTTGCACCTTGGTGGTGATGTATTGAATTTGGCTGGTTTCATCCAATTCGCGCAGATAGATACCACGTTTGCTGCCTCTCTTTTGAACGGTGACCTAATAACAACGATACGATGAGCTTTTGGGGTTCACTGCAATCCTCAATACATGCACCTACTCTGAACAACAAGTCCAAATCCTTACGGTCCTTGTAGTTGTCGAGGTACTCCCAGGCCTTGTCGACTTGGATGAATCCAACATTGAGAGGGTCGTCCACTGACTTGGCTGTTTGAACTACAGCGTTCTTCAATCTGTAGGGAGTGTATTCTTGCTTTTCAGCCTTGAGGGCAGACACGAGCAATGCAATACAGCCACATGCGTTGGGGCTAGACATACTGGTACCATTCTTCAAATCGAGCTTGTTCAAAACATAGACAGGAACACTTGTGATGGCACTGCCAGGAGCATAGATGTCCACGCCTTGGTAACCATCAGTGGTAGGACCACGAGAAGACCAAGTATAAGGACGCTCTGTCACAGATTCGAGAAGAGCGTACTCTGCTTGCATTTGAGCATGCTTCACATAAGCACCGACAGTGATGAAGCTCTCGTCCATACCAGCTGGCGCGCCAATAGAGCTGTAGCAAGGACCGTCGTTACCGGCACTGGTGACGAAAATACAGCCTGATTTGCCGATAGCTTCCTCAGCCAAGAGCTTGATAAAGTGGCCGTCAGTAGGGAGACTTGAAGATTCACCATAGGACATGTTGGCCAAGTCCACCTTGTGCATGGCGAGATGGGAAGCAGCACGAGTCAAACCAGGGCCAGTTTCCATTGATCCGAGACGAGAATCACCAATACGCAAAGAGATGATTTGAGCACCAGGAGCGACCTATATAATAAGGCATAAGTATACTGACTTTACAGTTCACGAGCTGATGATACATACACCATTCAATGCAGGCTCATCTGGAAAGTTAGCAGCGGTGATACCAGCTACATGAGTACCATGACTTCCGGCCAATGTAACAATGCTATATACAGAAAATTGTTCCTGAATGAGTGCTTCCCTCTCTCTTTTTTAGATGTAGAATGGAGTGTGCTTACCTGAGGATGTTGCCATCGTTATAAATGTTGACAGAGAAATTGAGCAAATCAGCCTTTCCAAAGGTGTGATACTTGAGTTCCTTGCGGTAATCTGTCAAACAAGGTTGGTCTATGGTAGTAACATTAAAGAAAGATTTGGGTTAGCGACCATTATTTCCTGTTTGGGCAACAATTACCCTTTATATTACAATTTTACAAACCTCTCAAATCTCCAGATTCATTCACATCAATGACAGCTCTCCAGTCCTTGCCATCGAAATAGACAACACAATCCAAAAGAATACCGGGATCCTCGTAGTTCTTGTTCAGGTCTTTCAGGACCTCTACGCGCGCTTCTAATTCAGCCTTCTCGGCGTCGTTTGTCTTTTCGTCCTGAGGCTTCTTGTTGAATTCTGCAAGTTTAGTTTGTGCCTCGCTCAAAAGACCTGATTGCTTCTTGACAAAGTTTTGACGGCGTTCCTGAATCGCACAGATTAGCCGCTATGCCTTGCTGCACTGCCATCATCTGATCCACTTACAGCCTTGATTCTGGAGCACAAATCGGTGGGAAACAGTTCGTATGCACGCTTGAGACCAATGCGATATTCATCACTGGGGTTTGTCCAATCGCCCAAGATCAACTTGCGTCCACTCAGACCCTCAATGACCTTTTTGCCATCCTCAGTGGTTGGCTTTACAACCTTGCTCGTCTCAACATCACCTAACCGCTTTATTAATCACTGTGTTGCCCTGCCTCATGCATATAGGACAGCTTACCTCCTCCAGTACAATCCACAATATCAATCATTTTGGGCTTTCCATCCGTAGTGACCTGCATACCAGCGGCTCCAGGATCCACACCTACCCATGGCGAGAGAGAGAGAGGGATGAGTACGTGCACCCACATCCTCAGGGGCGGCTTTGACACTTACCTGTATCGAGGATAGCCACCACAGTGTTTCTGCCGTCGTAATTGGGGTACTTTTTGATGAAGCTGGCGGCTTGAGTATCTTGCTTTGGCATGAGCCCATGCACAGGATACTCTTGAATAGGCTTGGAAGGTTTAAATGTCATGATTGATAGAGAGAAAAAAGAAGAAGAAGAAGAGAAAAAGAAGACTGTGGGATAAAGGACACTTTTTATTTCTTTTTGTGGGACGACGCGTATGCAAAAAAAATCAGAGGTTGAATCCCGATGTGGAGTAGCACCAAGGCATTAAAGGTTATTGTTGGACGCATGGCCGCCAGCAGATGCTAAACTCAATAAAGTGCCTGAAACTCGTCTCGAAGCCTTGGGTGGCACACTGCTGGACGCAGAGCTGTTGGATCCTAATGTACAAGCGAAATGTCAGTCATTTTGATCATGCGGCAAAGGGGTGGGGGATGCTTCCTACTTGATCTGTTGTCAGAGGTGGTTTGAGAGTCATTCGAGTCCAGTTGCAAAGGTGGAATGTGGCCCAAGTTGTTCTTGTCAGATGCTAACGATCTCTGAGAAGATGTGGAGGTGGAGCGACGAACCTATAAAAGAGACACATGTCGCTTTGAGTCATGTGTCCCATTCTCACTGTAAAAAAAAGCTTGATACTTACTCTTCCACCTCTTCCGGGCGACGGAGGCACAGTTCTGAAGACAGAGGGAATACCTTCATCCAGCGGGATATCGTCTGTGGATAACCCAGCCTGCTTGCGGAACTGGATCAACTCGCTCTTGTACTTGTTGCATTGCTGCATCTTCAAGAGGACTATACAGATACATATACCAGTGAGTCTACATGTACTTTTTTTTTTTTTTTGCCAATAATCCACTACTTGCATTCTTTCTCCATCTCGGTGGTTCTATTCTTCAGCATAGCAATTTCAGACAGTAACATTTCTGCAGTGCCTGAGGGAGCGTCGTTGACTGATCCAGAAGCCGAACTCCATTTTTTGGGACTGTAGTCAAGGCGTGTAAGTAGATCCATTGACAACACACACACACACACACACACACACTGGCACTTACATGATGGGCGATACAGGTCCAGGCGACAAGGTATTTGTACTGTCGTGTACCATGCTCATCATGGGCGACGTTGTTTGAGATTGCTGCTGCTGCATCTTCATGGACTCCAGCTGCTTTTGCAGCTTGTTGACGATATACTCTTGCTCCTGCTCCAGCGAATTCTCCATGTCGATCTTTTCGCGCTGCAGCTGGTTCAGCTTTTTCTGCAGCATATTTGTCATGTATTCCTCCTCTTGCTCGACTTGCAAAAGCAGCTCGCCCTTTTCCTTTTTGAGCCCTGTGATGCGCTTCAGCAGTCGGTTTGAAATGAACTCTTCCTCCTGCTCGGCCATGGCGTTCTGTGGGAGGCGGTTAGTGTCCATCATCTCTTGGCTCGGCATGGGCTGCATTTACCATATCCACCGTCATTTGTCGAAGCAGCTTGTTGTCGTGCTTGAGTATGTTGACATGTCCTTGCTCCATCTCCAATTCAAATTCCAGCTTCTTGATGTGAATTTGTTGCTCGACACATTTTTCATGCAGTTGCTTGACTTGATCTCGTAACTCGCTCAAGTTTTCAATAGCCATCAATGCCTCTAAGCGGTCGGATTGCTCGTTTCTATGTCCATCATTAGCATTGTGTGTCATTTGTGTGTAGCTACTACTACTTTACGTGGACATGGTCTGCAACTGGCCCAACGTGGCCTCGTATGCTTTGGTGCGAGACTTCAAGTCGGCTTCCAAGACAGCTTTATCTTTGCGTACCTACGCCGTAGAAACAGCAGTTGAGCAGGCTAGTGGCATCCATCGGTGCTGCATACGCTACCATTTCAAGTTGCTCGCGAAGAGAGTTTGTCATCTTCTGCTCGTTCTCTTTAATCTCGTGGAGTAAATGATTGTGCTATCAGCGAAAATGGTCAAGTACATGTCATGCCATGTACGTTTAGATGCCAGCCCTACCTCATTCTCGTCGTTTTCTTTGATGCTTGAAGCACTGGATGCAATCGACTTGTGCTCGCTCATACTACTATCTGCTTGGAAAAAAAAAAAGAGATGATGAAAGGGAAAAAGTGGAGCCCCCTACCCCCTCTTTCTTTGAATAAGAGACCACGAGTTTTGGCCCGCACATCCGACCTGATTTGAGATGGAGTCTCGGTTCGTCAAATTACACACATCCATTGCGCATTGAACCTGGAATCTATCACTTTATTAAATGTTTTAATATTGGCCATGTACGTATAAGAGATTGATCAGAAAGACCTCCCTCTACGTTTCCCTCTTATTTGACGACAGTGCATTACAGAAAAGAGGGGTTACACTCTATCTCCCGCACAATACAAAGTTTGTTACACATGCTTTGAAACAATGCTGTTGCTGTGGGAATGACCCCCCCCCATGAAAAGGTTAAAAGCGTTTTCCTCTTTGCAGCCTCGATGCTTCTTTACGCCCTTAAATTCCCAAAGGAACGAAGCGTTGATTTACGATTGGTTCAGGCTCATTCCTGATGTTGTATTACTATGATTGATGTGTGATGCATTTTTTTTAGAGCTGCTTGATTCATGCATCCAGTTTGTGGGCTGTTGGGCGATGGATATATAAATACCTCTCTTTTTTCTTGTGTTTCTCATTGTAAAATACATCAATTAACATGTTGAATCCATCAGAACCTTCACCCAATGTCGTCTCGCAAATGTCTCTCAAAGGCAAAGTTGCAGTTGGTAGGTAGACTCACTCTCTAGGACGATGCGTGTCATGTCTAATTGACACTTGTATGCCATCGCAGTGACCGGAGGAGCCCGCGGTTTGGGATTTGAGATGATGGCAGCCTTAGCCGAGAGTGGTGCTGAGGTGGCCTGTGTTGATCTGTTGGAAGAAAGCTGTCTTCAAGCGACCATCAAGATTGCTGCTGACTGCAAGGTGAAAGCCACTGCCTGGGGCTGTGATGTTACTGACCCTGCTGCTGTGGAGGCGCTCTTTGGTAAGATTGTTGAGCAGCATGGCAAAGTGGATATTTTGGTCACTGCGGCTGGTATCAACAAGGTGTGTCCTGCTGTGGAGTATCCTGCTCAAGACTTCAATACCATATTCCAAGTCAATGTCAATGGCACCTTTTACTGCATGCAACAGGCAGCCAAGTAAGTTGGTGGGAGGAGGGATTCTGTGTATTATACAGAGAGGTAGCTTACGATTCAACTCATAGGTATATGATGCAATTGGGCATCCCAGGCTCCATCATCACCATTGCCTCCATGTCAGCGCATGTTGTCAACAGACCTCAGACCCATGCTCCATACAATGCTACCAAAGCCGCCGTACTTCAATTGACCAAATCACTGGCTACCGAGTGGGCTCCCCATCAGATTCGCGTGTGTGCTATTTCTCCCGGCTATTTTGATACCGTCATGAACAGGACCTTGCTGGCTCAACAGGGCGAAAAGGGAGCTGCTTTGAGAAAGATCTGGGAGACGGAAACTCCCATGGGACGCTTAGGTACACCGCATGAATTAAAGGGCGTCGTCGCATTTTTAGCTTCGGACAATGCTTCGTTCGTTACAGGATCTGAGATTATTGTGGATGGTGGATACACCTGCTGGTAGTTGGTTGTTACATTTGATTCTTTCTCAAATATTAAATAAAGCCTATTCACCTACATGGTGAGAATCAGTTTTCACCAAAAGACGTTTGCGCTGATTGATTCCAAGCATCATGATATGCTTTTGATCAAATGACAGTGATGAAACCAGGGCAGCCAGCGCATGTTGAATTGCCGCTCACGCATGTGTAAAGCTGGAAAAAGCTTGGAATCTTGAACTTTTTCTCTTTCTTCCCAACACTTTATTGTCAAGAAATATGCTCAACTCACACAGCAGAACCGAAGAAAGATCCACCGAAGACGTAAGCGTGTATTTCTCGGAGGCCGTTCTCTGGCGACAGCTTGCTAACGTGTGAGATTAGATCATTTTGGAGCCTTACACCTACTTGATATCGCAGCCTGGCAAAGACATCCGGGCAAAGCTGATATCTGCATTCGACTTGTGGCTGCATGTGCCCAAGGACGTCTTGAGCGTAATCAACAAGATCATCGGCATGCTGCACAATGCTAGTTTAATGTAAGTATCGCCATCTACCTCGCCAGTGGAAATGCTCATCGGTGCGACACAGGATCGACGATGTGCAGGATGATTCTGATCTTCGAAGAGGCGTTCCTGTCGCTCATCATATTTACGGTGTACCTCAGACTATCAACACTGCAAATTATGTCATCTTCTTGGCATTGCAAGAGGTGATGAAGCTGGATATTCCTGGCATGATGCAAGTGTGCACCGAAGAGCTGATCAATCTGCATCGAGGCCAGGGCATCGAGCTGTACTGGAGAGACAGCCTGACATGTCCCACGGAGGAGGAGTACATTGATATGGTGAATAACAGTAAGTTACGGCTGCGACCGTGCATTGACTCGAGAGTAACACGATGATCGGCTAGAAACCAGCGGTTTACTACGATTGGCGGTGCGATTAATGCAAGCAGCAAGTGAAAGTGACATGTAAGTAGAGATGGTGCCACGTACACACACCTGTTCCGCTGATACTGAACTGCGAGAGAGTAGTGATTACACACCGCTCGTCAACATTATAGGCATCCATTTCCAAGTGCGTGATGACTATATGAACCTGCAATCCACCAGCGTATGTATCAAGACACTTGTTGTCTCACAGGAAGAGATGCTGATGTCTGAATTTGTAGTACACAAACAACAAGGGCTTCTGCGAAGATTTGACCGAGGGCAAGTTTTCGTTTCCAATCATCCACGCCATCAGAAAGGATCCTTCCAACCGCCAACTGCTGAACATTATCAGTCAAAAGCCTACATCCATTGAAGTCAAAAAGTATGCATTGGAGGTGATTCGCAAAGCAGGCAGTTTTGAATACGTGCGCGAGTTTTTGCGCCAAAAAGAGACTGAGTCTTTGGAGGAAATCAAGCGTTTGGGTGGCAATCCCTTGCTGGAAAAGTACATTGAGACTATCCGAGTGGAAGCCACCAACGACCAGTAGTAGATTGCCTTTGGATACCCTGTCAATAAACACTTTTTTTTTTACCCGTCGTTATCGAAATAGTTGCATGATTGCATTCCATTACTTGAGCGTGGATGTAATATGAATGTTTGCGACAGACGTATCGCACGCCAATATGAAGAGAGAAAATGATGTTTAGACTACTTGTAGACAGACATGAACAAGCGCTAGTACACTTGGGGATAAGGCGCTGTCTTGTCGAATCCAGGCACAAACGCCAAAGGCATGTTTATTACGGCAATGTGCAAGCCATTGATTCCAAAGTATGATAAACAAAGCTGATATTCGCATACTTGTTGAAGAAAACTGTTGCAAAGAATTCTGCTTCTTTTTTTTCATTTGATATACACTATTGCCATGATCTATCTTGCATGTACTTTTCTGCTATTTATACCCGCACTGATTGCATCGCCTTTTCATAACCACCACCTACAGCGTCGAGATGTCACCACAGTCTACCAGCCGACCACCATATACGAAACTGTAGTGGCGAGCTCAATTGAAGGCGTATATCGAAAAACTAGGAAAATATACAAGCATCGTCATGAAGTGATCAAGCAGGATCGCCAGGGGTTTGAAGATGAATTGGAGCAGCTCAATCAGCAGCTAGATCCATACAGAGAATACACACCAGGGCAAGCTGCAAAGTACCGACACAAGGTTGATGAAGGGGCCGACTACAAAAAGAGCGATACATCAGATAACTCTGGCTACGAGGACGAACAAGACGACGGCCATTGCAAAGCGGATGATGAATGGTGCTGTGAGGAAGGCGAAGAAGGCTGCGACGAAAACGAGTATGAAGAATGCAATGAAGGAGAAGAAGGTTGCGAAGAATACGATCCAGACGAGGAGCTTATCTTGCGCGAAATTGACTTTGACATTTATATTGTGGATGTGGATGAATACGTAGGCACAACAATTGAAAGTGCTGGAGAAGCCGTTTTTACGCTGCTTAATGGCACTACTGTCAGTGACATTGATTTGGCTACCACCGCACTATGAACAATGATCATTAAACCTACTTTATTAATTTTGAACTTTTCGTGAATCAATAAACAACAGACATTTGTTACGTTAAACAAGGACGAAGACAACAGAGCAAGTCTGAGCTAAACGTCTCTTCAGAAAATCTATCAGAGGCCGACGCGCGAGCATTAGCTGCCATTTCTTCGTACTCTTCTTCTGTCAGCGATAGTGCAGAATTCAAGCATTCTGCAAAGGTATCTTCGGTATCAGCCAAGAACCCTGTTTGTTTGCCATCGTATTCGACGACAATGTCTAATTTGGGGCCGCCCGATTTGTGAGCCACAGGTATTAATCCAGCAGCCATGTATTCCACCACACCGATGCCAAAATGCTCATTCCACATGGTGTGAAGGCCAATTTTCGACATGCCAAGACTGGATACCAGTAGATCGTATGAAGCATTGATTTCAAAGCGAACAAAGTCCTGTGTGTTTGTCCACATTCCATTAGCCCATGTACCACGACTCGTCCTGCTTCCAATGCGTACCTGAATTCCGAGATCGACAGCTTCTTTGCGAAGGCCATCAATTCTCTTTGCGTCTCCTTCGTTTCGGGAACTTCCCATCAATACGAGCTCTACAGGGTGTGTTGTCTTCCATTGAGGATATCTTTCAAACAATTTTGCCAGTGATTTCAACTGCAGTGAGTGATCTTTCTCGGGTCTGAATTGAGCGACACTGATGATCATTGATTTTCTGCCTTTGAGCGGTAATGCATTGAGTCGCTCTGTATCACAAGGAGGATAGACAATCTCTGATTTTGTGTGCCATAACTGATCGATATGTCCCTTTGTCCAAGTCGAGTTCACCATGACAATGTTGGCAAATGATCCACAGAAACCATAGATTTTAGCGAAAATTCGATAGTAACTATCGATAGCCGTCAATATCTTGCAAACCACACCACATGCCCAATGGATCCTTACATTAATTTACCAGTGCTCCAGATGGCGCTGGAAGCAAATTTGGCGTCATTGTTGTGAGCAGCTCTTCTTTCGTATACTCGATTGACCATGTCTGAACTGATGGTGGGGTAATGTGTGTAAGTGGCGATCTTGGCGTCAGTGAAATAATGTACAAGTGGGTATGTGAATGCATAGCCCATGGTATCTACAGACTGCCCAGTTAGAAGATCAAAGCCTCATTCAATGTAATGTTGCATACCAAAGAAAACGTCAGGTACTAGTTTGCTGATGGCTTCGTAGCCAATGATGAGTGATGCGAGACTTTGGAGAATCAATGTAAATCGAGGATATCTATCGAAGCTGCTGGTTAGCTTTGACGATGTAGTACCTCTCTCGTTCCATCAAATTACCTGGCATCTTCTGTCAGGTATCGCTTTGTTAGATATACAAATTGGAGTGTATTGGGGTTCAGTGAAATGTTGAAATTGGTCTATTGAGCAATCGACGTGAGACACCAAATCTTTGTATAGTAAAAGTTGAAGAATGAGATGCGTACCTTGACCTTGTTGATGATTTGTTCCTTGGTAGCCTCAATGTCGCCAGTGTATACGACACAAACGACATTGCTGAAATCCCGTTGAACATCTCGCAGAGCTGTCCACAGCACTCGCTCCCCTCCACCACCTGCATTGCTATCCTCCTTGCTCGTTAGAAAAAGTACGCGGCAAAGAACATGTGCACGTACCAGTAAGGATGGAAGAAGCCCAAGAATAACGGTTGATCAATGTTTGCTGCAGCAGGTCCCAACTCCTGCAACAATTGTAATCGGTTCTCTTCTGTTGTATTCTTGATGTAAAATTTGAGCACTGAAAAGCTCACCCAACTCACGACAAGTAGAGCCGTTATCCAAAATGATAACGACATGAGGAAATCTACCATTGAAAAATAAAATAAATAAATGTGCAAAGAAGCAGAGGCATGCTTTACCTTTTTATATAATGCTAAAAACTTTCTGCGAAAACTCGGCCAGTCAAATGCTGCCAGATTTGTCTACTACAGTCCGGCTTGTTATTAAATATATGGCGCTACTCTCTTGGATATAACTGGAACACTTGTGGTAATTGCATGAATGGGCATACTTGGGGATAGGTTACACTTGTTAGATGAAGCCAGCATTGGGTAAAACCAGTTTCCCCTTTGTGATTCATAACAATTTAGCGAATCGCATGGATCATGGTTGATATTGTTCAATGTCTAAAGCTACACTTCATCCATCTGGAGCTAGTAGAACTATCCAACTGGATCCAATAATAATAGTGTAAAATGCGGTACATATCAGAAACAACCACTCGGCAGGACTTTATCACACAACATGGATAAATTGTATTAAAGATTGCAGGTGAATGTGTTATGGGTATATCATGATAATACTATACAAATTTTATTTAAATATACCAAGAACTAAAAACTAAAAACTAATACTTGATTAAAAGGGCTATTTTTATACCGTATCTACTTTCAATCATCGCATCAACTGTTGGTTCTACTGCCAATCTAAAGCCCCAAAAGTGCTGAAGCAATGCTGCCATTTCAGGCTTGAATGCATTCTTGACTTCAGGGTATTTGACTTGGGCTCCTTGAGTAACGATTTTGACGTAGCCAAACGGATTTGTCAACATCAATGGTATACAAGCAAGTTTTGACAGCAAATCATCATAGATTTCAATGCGACGTTGCTCAGTTGGATGAGCGGCAAGGGCTTGGTCGAAATTATGAGCCATCAATTGAGGATACTTTTTGTTGCTTTCTACTAGTTGCTTTGTGTCATTGTCAGTCTTGACAGCCTCAACAATCGCATATTACTGCGATCCATGTGTAAAGGTCTGAAGCTTGCTTTGTTAAACTCCAGTAAACATTCCAATTTAATGTACGTAAAGTCCCCTGCTGAAAAATTGCATCTGCTATTCTTCTTTTTTTGTTGATGGCCTCTCTGCATGCCTGTGATGATTTCTGTTTTTTTGGCTGTCAGTTTACCCACATTGAAAGCATTCACAACAAACTGCCAGACTTGAGAGCAGATGTCTTCTTCCGACTGGTCAGATAAGGGCAGGTAATGGTTTTCAATGAGATAGATGGCATTTTGTATGCTATTCTTCAGCCACAACAGATGTTTTTGAGACGAGAAACTGAGGGGCTTTGCTTCCAGGTAATCAAAGATAGTTGGCAGATCGGTAGTGTTGGGGATGGCCTTGAGAAACTCAACCATGTCATCTGGAATTGGTGGGTAACTGATGTTGGATGGAATTGCACTTTTGATTTCTTTTCTTTCTTCTTCTGTAAATTCATCTTGCCAATTCTTGTCTGTCATATCCAGCACAACAAGCTCGGACGGACTGATAAATTCGATTATGTAAATTGTGATTATCACCTAAACTCTTTGATTCATTTTTGGAGTACTTTTCAAGACACATCTTATGGTGCTATTTACAAAAGCTGTCTTGAACAAATTCATTGATCAATCACAGAAAATATGAAATGTCTATCTTGGTCAAAATGTTATATAAAGGTCTTGGATCAAAACCGGCAGAGCGACGCCGGTGTTGAGCGTAGCAAAACCAGTCGACTATACAGGCTATTCAAATCAGTTGATCATTGAAAAAGACGATCGTATCAGAGCAGCTCCTCTCAATGACCGAATCCTTGGTAAACAGAGATTTGTAGCCATTGGATTGCATGAAAAAGGAGTGGCAATTAGGCACTACTGTACCACATAGTCTCATCGTCACATCAACAAGCCACTGCGATCAATGAAAAAAGCGTAGAAAAAAATTGCTCTGTACACTGTTTCCGCATACTCTCCATCCCACATCATTCATTGAATAAATCAACATGGCTAAAATCGTATTTGAAGAAGACGCCGAAATCGTCGTGCCCGTATCTACCAAAAAGCAGCAAGACGATGATATTTTTGACCAGTCTTCATCCGATGATGAAGCACCTGAAGCTATCAGCACTTCCAAAGCCAAAGAAAGCATAACATCCAAAGCACAAGCCGAGAAAGAGGCTGCTGACAAGTGAGTCGATGCACTATCTGCAATGCTTTGGATGACTTGGCTAATGACATGTACATTTTCTGTTAGACTTGCTGCAGCCGAGAAGGAGAAACGTAGACAAAAGGAGCAATTCTTGAAAGATCAAAAGGAAGGCAGTAAAAGACAGCTGAAGGAATTGGAAAGAAAGGCCAAGAAGGAAAAGCTCGAGAAGCAATACAAGGAAAAGATGGAAAGACGAAAGCAAAAGGAGCAACAAAAGCTAGAGAACGGTGAAGACGACCAAGAGGACGAGGCAGACGAAGGAGCCGAATTACTACCAAACGATCTTTTACAACAAGCTTTACTAGAGGAGCAAGAGGAAGAAGCCAACAAAAGAAAGCATGTGACAACAGAAGAATTCGAACGCATGATTGCTGAACAAGAAGCCGAGGAAAAGGAGAGAGCCAAGAAGAGAAAGACCACCAAGGATGGCAAGGTTGTTGGAGAATATACCGTCAAAGTTTTGAATAATCGTCCTAAATTACAGAAACCCAACAAGAGCATCTTGAATATGAGAAAACTACACTTGAATAGATACTCTGTGCCAAGAAAAGAGGCAGTGGTGAATATTAGTAGCGGTAGAGACGGTGCTGCGTTGGTGTTTCGTCGTAAATAAATCATGTAAATATGCAATTACCATTAGAAAACATCTCTATTCAGTAATTTGGACACTGTGTTGATGAGGACGATTTATAGAGGACACAAGAGCTGCTGCGTGAATGTGCTGTAACTCAATAGACATTGCTGAGTGCTGTTTTTGGATTGCCTAAATGTCATTTGCGGGTAAATGCACAGGAGAGGCCATTAAAAGCAAATGTCAATTTTGCTAGTGCATAACAGGAATTGTCTCCAGTATACCTTGGATATTTGCATAAAAAATGAGTCAAGGCTCTTTCAAATCATATTGATTAATCTGTGCCAATAGATCCGGGTCTCATCATGTTTACATGCTTTTACGCCATATCTCATGTTGGCTTGTAACATTTGATTTTGCTGGAAAACACGAAAAACAAACATTGCACAGCCAGCTTGCCTGTGAATGCTCTGTTTCCATCTTGCAGATAAGAAGCTACGATGGAAAATAAAACAATGCTTCGGGCAGGGCAAGTTGCTTTTCGTAACGTCATTCGCTCTGTCGATTGCGTTACAATATAAGGTCCCATTAGATCAATTTATTTAGATCCACACTAGGTATCACACGATACTAAACCCTGCTCTTGTGGATGTGATAAAGAGCGGACAAACTGGATTTCCCGAGCCCACCTCCTGGAGATGATGATAGCTAGAATAAACCATGCGAGCAGATAGACTACCGTTGTAGCTATCAAATAACGACAATAGACTATTGTGTGTCAATAAACCTAATGCTGATGTTGATGTTTTTCATCTTTTGTTGACTCGATCAGGAGTTTGATTTACGCCTTGCGGCGAAGCATTGAACCTTGAAACCGACATGTATTAGTAATGATCTGATTACAAATGCATGGGACAGGCAAAAGGCAAGCAGTACCAGATCGACAGAGGTGCATGAATTCGGTGAAAAAGTATATAAAAGGGTCTTTCTATTACGACATTTCAATATCTCTTGTAAACCTTCATATTTTCATAAAATGACTACACACAAATACATTACTCTGCAACCTTCTGGCGATAAGATCCCTCTCGTGGGCTTTGGAACCGCAAGAATTCCCGCCGCTGAAACTGAGGAAGTGATCTACAATGCTATCAAGACTGGTAATCGTTTGATTGATGGCGCTTTGCTCTACGGCAATGAACCCGAGGTTGGCAAAGCTGTGAGAAAGGCTATCGCTGATGGAATCGTCAAGCGTGAAGAGCTTTTTAGTAAGTAGTATAGTAGCGCTCGTGTTAATGTCATGCCAATGTTGACCTTCTTTCGCCATACAGTCGTTGGAAAGCTTTGGAACCATTATCATGAAAAGCAACACGTAAAGCCTGTCTTTCAAGAGACACTTGATAACTATGGTCTTGACTATATCGATCTTTATCTCATTCATTGTAAGTATATAAGCAAATCAAAGTGAAGCTCTTTTGTTAAACATGTGGCTTCTTTTATAGTCCCTTTTGCCACTGAATATGTCAATCCAAAGGAGAATTTCAACTTCTTGAGTTCCAAAAACGAATTCAAGCTCGTCAAGGCTCCTTTACAAGACACATGGCGTGAGCTGGAAGACTTGGTGGATGCTGGCAAGATCCGCAACATTGGTATCTCCAACTTTAATGTGCAATCAACGCTTGATCTCCTGAGCTATGCTCGTATTCCCCCCAGTGTTCTTGAGATCGAACATCATCCCTACCTGCAACAAAGACGCTTGGTCAATTGGGCACAGTCTCAGGGTATCCAAGTCATTGCTTATGCTTCCTTTGGTAATGCCGTTTTTACCAAGTTCCCTCCAGGTACCGAGCATTTGGATAACTTGATGAAGCATCCTGTCATTGTCAGTATCGCCGAGAAGCATAAGCGTGATGTTGGACAAGTTCTGTTGGCATGGGCTGTTCATCATAACGTGATTGTGATTCCCAAGACTGTCAACGTGGAGCGCATGAAGTCCAATCTCGATATTGACCACATCAAATTGGACGACGAGGATCTGCAAAAGATTGCCAAGCTGGAGGCCAATGCTCGCTTCAATGACTTTTTCGAAGGCACCTATGGCTTTGATTTCCCTATCTTTGCTTAACTAGCTTAGCCCGCTTGACATGTTTTTCATCTACTACATATGTACCATACTACAAGAAAAAAAAATAGTAATAAAAGCCAATTTGTAACATACATAGCATTCCATTATAAATTGTACTACAAGCTTCACTTTTCAGCTTTCATTATTACCTAAATGTCTCTATTATCGAGCCAAAAAATGTAGACTTGACTCCACTAATAGTATAGCTTCTACTTCTATATACCAACTTTTCTCACTGCTTGTAATCATGTATTTTGAATAGCTTGTAGTAAACACAAATGCATTTTATTTCTTGAATCATTTCCACCACGAAATTCTTGTCATGCCATCAAAAACAAACAAAAACGACTGCAAATCTCCCAGTTCTACGTTGATCGTGAAAACTTCTGTTGACACTGTATTCAGTCTGCCTGCATTGGGTCTATCCTGAGCAGGTGGGGATGCACTTTGTTCTGATACATGATTATAGTGATATCTCAACGGCGCGCTCTGGCCAGCAATCTTGAGGTAGACCTTAAAAGCTGATTTTCTTGGTAGTGCACATCCATATTTCTTTGGCTCGATCATTATCTGATTTAGTCGACTCTTGGACATGGAAATGCTGATCCCCTTGTTGTTGAGTGTCTGCTTCATGTCAAACTTGAGATAGAGTCTCTCCAAGCATGGGAAGTTGATGGCTATGCTGTTTAGAAAAGCTGGTGTACAGCCAAAGTTCTTCAAGCTCAACTCGCGCACACACCGAGGCTGAGAGTTGGTTTGTATCTGGTTCTTGAAAATACCTCCAATCATAGTGAGGCTTTGAACTGTTTTACATGCTGGCAATAGTGTCAAGAGGATCCAGTCGAGTGTTGGTGCAGATGGCAGGTTTCGAGGAAGATTGAGGCAAAGAGATGTTGCAAAAGAACCCATTTCATTTATCAATTCTTGGATTTTATCAGTTCGATAGACGTCCAACGGTATCTTGACTAGCAGCTCCTGCGCTTTCGTTTTGCTGGATATTTTGTAGAAAATGTAGTTTTCATGGCTTTTTATCTCATTGCAAACAATCAAGGTGATGGCATATGTCCACAGATCTCCAGGCTGTCTTTTTCGATGTTGCTGGTGAATGGATTTAATCACTGTTTCTACGCAATCAGCAACAAATTTGCTGTTTATAGTGTCTGTGTTGGGAGGAAACCGAGAAACGAACACCGGAAACGCTTTGATTTCGACATCTTGCAACCTGTTTACCCGCCTGATGATCTCAGCCCAGTATGTCAAAGCATGCGCAGTTGATCGAGGCAGGAAATCACTACGAATTACAAGCGACAGAGCCCGAAGAGCCTTGAACTTCCAGATCAGACCATGCAAATGAGAAAAATCAAAGAGAGCATTCATGGTGGTAGTGAGCGCTAGTTTTTGCAAAGAGCAATTGCTGTTCACAAACGAAAGGAATAACTGGTGTCGCTCACTTTTGAATGGCTGTAGCACAAGCGAGATGCAAACAAGTTTTGGACAAGAAGCGAGCAAACGGTTAAACCTGCTCAAGTCTCGCACTGGATTTCGGATGCTAAGAGAGACTAGTTCTGGGAATCGTTTCGCGTTTGAAATCAATGTATTGTCAATTCTATCGTGGTTTATGTACACCTCGGTGAGAGATTTTCTGTATTTGTTTGCACATTTGGTATACTGAGGGCAATTGGCGAAAGCTGCTGGTATCCTTTGCAACTTGCTCAAGCATTGACCGCGCAGAGATGCAAGAGCGCCCAAGACTTCGGCATCCATTGTGGTGCCAGTGCTGGATACGGATCTGACGTTGGAGCAGTAACTGAGCAATGTCTTGAGGTCAGGTTCAGGAGCATAGTCTGAAGACGATTCAATACTGTCCAGCGAAAGGTTCTTTACCAGGTGTCCATTGGTTTGCAGAGAGTAGATGGCTTTACCAAGGGTAGCATTGGTGCTGATAACAAGATCAAAGTAGAGCTTTATTCTAGCTGGATAGAACCACGACTTGCACACTTTCTGGCACTCTATCATGTATTTAGCGTCTACATGGTCAAATATAGCGAGGAGTAGCTCGGTAGGAAGATGTTGAAAGTTGCTGGACATGGCAATTAAAGAGTGGGGAAAGAGGAAAACACACAAATTTGGTCTTTTTATACCAAAACATTATAAAAAACTGCACTGACAACATTACATGTATATTACATCAAAACGTATGATTTTACTTGCGAGCAATGTGATTGAGCGACGACTTTCGTTCTAATGGGATGCATAGCTCGCAATTGCAGTGGGCTTACATGATAAACTACAGACTATCAAACTAGATGTTAACAAGCGCAATGTTCAGTGAGCAGCTCTCAAATGTATTCACCACTGTAAAATCAAGACTTCAAATCGCTTGTATCTCGCCAACAGAGCGCAATCTCTGCCTCAAAACAAGTCTAATCGTGTTCTACGACCTGACATTAGGGTATGGATCGCTTTTCAGCGAATTTTTGGGGATCGAGTTGATGATCGATTTTTGGCAAATTTTGCCCTGTACTAGCAAGGGAAAAATTGATGATTTTGA
>JAXQGS010000368.1:0-20874 GCA_037040325.1 Mucor sp. M7501 | reverse complement strand
ACATGCTCCAATGCGTTTCTACAATTGTTTTGAGCATAGGAACACCTTAGTAGAAAACTTCATTTTCGAGGTGAAAAACTCCATCATTCAAAATCATCAAATTTTCCCTTGCTAGTACAGGGCAAAATTTGCCAGAAATCGATAATCAACTCGATCCCCAAAAAATCGCTAAAAAGTGATTCTTACCCTAATGTCAGGTCGTAGAATACGATTAAACCTGTTTTGAGGCCGATATCGCGCTTGGTTGCCGAGATATAAACAACTTAAGCGCTTGATTTTACAGTGATAGATACATTTGAGGGTTGCTCACTGAACATTGCGCTTATAAACATTTGATCTGATGGTCTGCAGTTTATCGTCTAGCGAAACAGTACGTTATGCGCATAAAGGAACACGCAAAAAGCTTAGATCGAGTTTGACATTGCCTCAATTTCAGATGTTTTGTGCAAATGGTCAAGCTATGCTTGCTCCTTTGAGACACATAGTAGCAGCAGAGGTGAGAGATTGCTGAACAGAAACGATGCGATTGCAAAGAAGTTCAAGGCAAATATTAAGACTCACGATTCAACATTGAAGTATCGAGTTGATACATTAATCTGAACTGATTAACTGGCATTGCACTGTAGCGAAGCGAAGGTCGACTTTTTCACCATAGTTCTGGGGGAGGATTACAGCTCGTAATTACTAATAATGCAAGCGCCACCCTTATGTAATTACGAAGTATACTACCATTGGTTGAATTTCAGTCTTCCGATATAAAGAGATTATCGCAATCGTCAATCTTTGTTATGGAGGATTTAAACGGATACAGCCCTCCATTTTGTCATCAAAGACTTGCTTCTGTATTTCCTGTGTACAGCCAACAGAGAATCAAGATATTCTTCACTGATGGATTGTATATTAGCTAAAGAATAAAAGGGTCATTTGAAAGGAACCTTGAAATTCATCAATCAAGCACAGTGAATCAGAGCCACAATTATCTGTTTGACATTGCTGCTAGGATTCGGGATGTTTCAATCTAGCCATGAGTGATTCAGTGACATGTTCTCTCTCTAAATCTGTTGAAGGTTTTATGACTAATAGATGCAATTTTTGAATTAAACAGGGTCCATTTCAAATTCAAAAAAAGTAGGGACCAATATTCTCATTGCGATAAACACAAAGCATCTAGTTTGTTTATGGTAATTTCTTTATTTTAGGTGCATTTGTTCCATGGAGTCTGCTCTCGAATCGAGGTGAAATAAATAACCGCCCTTCAATCACAAGCACTAAAAAAAGAACTCTGGGAAGATTGGGGAAAAATGTTTTTATATAGCCAAAGCATCTGGATGATTGCAGATCGCAAGATGTCAGAAAAATCGAGCTCTAGTGTATGATTGAAAAAGAAAAAGAAGCAAGAAAAGAGATGTAGCAAAGCGAAATGCTCAAAGGTGAAATCCAAAGATTGCTTGGATGGGAAAAAATCATTTTATTTTAGCATGTTTAAAGATAGAACCCTTACCAGTCATACGACAATAAAAAGCTGGGTACCCTTAAGGTAAAGGGTCTCTGTGGATTCCGCGGAGCATCTGCTTTTCAAAGCGTTATATAATAAATAATATGAGAAAAAAAACTCACACTGCGTAAAACCTCATTTGATCTTTTTGGTATCTGAAACCCATTTTCATTCTCTTTTCTTTCTCTTTTCCATTCCTTTTTCCTTCCTCTCCGCCTCTCGCCCTTGTATACACATATACTCTTTTGTTTACTATCTCTACTAGAAATGAATGAAGGATTGTTATCAGTAAAAAATGCATCTGGCAGACAGGTCAGTCTGCTGAACAACAGTGACGAGCAGCCAGAATCTCCCAGCGGAAAGACACCCACCTCGCCAACATCGTTTACCTCTTCTGCTGATGAATGGCAGCAAGATGCTCAACAATCAAAGAGAAAATACCACTGTATTGAGCCTGGATGCAATAAGAGCTTTACTACAAGGTAGCTGCACCAGCTTGCACAAGTAATACTTTTGTACTCATTATGGATTATATAACTTTTAGTGGCCATCTTGCAAGACACAACAGGATTCATACAGGCGAAAAGAATTTTCCTTGTTTATTTCCAGGTTGTCAATCAAGATTTTCACGTCAAGATAATATGATGCAACATTATAGAACCCACATGTCACCAAAATCTAGAAGATCACAAAAGAGAGGATTAGCTGAAGAACCGAGACCAAGACCTCGTCTTCATGCCCATCACCGTATTAGATCAGATCCTGTAAGAGTAGAACCTCCGCTTACAATTGATCAGCACCTTTCCAATTACCATCAATCATTAACCAGTGTTACGACTGCACATGAAAGACATACTCCTGTTCGATTTAATTTCCCATTGCCATTATCCTCTGCAGCTAGATCACCTTCTAATTTGAAAAAAGTTATTACTCCATCACAGCAGCAGCAACCACAGCAACCACAGCAACCACAGCAACAAGCACAACATGTACCTCAATTGCCACTGCAACAACATCGTGATCGCACACCCTCGCCTACGCTCTCCCATTCCTCCTCCTCGGCATCCCTGCCCTCTATCCACCACATCATGGATGATGCCAGCAATCCTGCTTCTAGACCTACCTCGCCCCCCAGAGAAGTGTTTGTTGCAAATGACAAAGAACCATCACCCAATCTGAGCCCTTCCACTTCCACAAACCCTACCTCCACTCTGTTTTACCAACATCGTCCCTTAACTTTCACAAGACCACAGAATTCGAGTTTCCCGTATACATTGCTTCATCCCGCACAACAGCAAGAGGAACAGTTGTCCAACGTAGCACGAAATCAAACCAGTGGGAATTATAAACCATCGTCTGATGACCATCAAAAGGACGACCCCATGGATGAAGATGAGGACAATAATAATGGCAGCAATAGCAGCTCAAAATCACCTTCTGGCGGGTTACTGCAACTGGCTCATATCGTATCAACATTTGGCTAAAGATGCATGTAATCCTATTGCCCATTGTATCAATCATTATATTATTCCCTCTTTTTTTCCTACCCCTCTTATTTTGTATATATACACAGACGTTCATTTCACTCTTTTTCTATTTCATCTTTTCTTTTTCTCCTCATCTGGCTGTGCCTAATAATCTTGATGTAATAAAATTCAAAAAAATATTTATACAAAAAAAAGAGCTTGTATTTGATATATACGTTAGCGTTGTCGTACCAAGTCCAGATCAAACTTTATGATATATAATAGAACCAGATGTATACATAAGCTTTTTACTGGACGCTATCTCTCTTGTAGACTAAAGAGAAGCACACAGTCAATTCTGCAGAAGCGTTGCCACTATTACAGTGCTAACTAGTAGAAGCAGCTCAAGTTTCTCAAGAAAAATTTGCTCAAACCTACAAGGTGTCAAATGCACTATGGAGGAGGTTACCAATAAAAGAAAGCCTCCTACTCCGAGATTCGATCTCGATTTTACCTTTTAACCTTTTTGCTGCTGAAGCCCGGTTCCCTGAAACCTTTTTCAAGATTATCTAAGCAGCAATGATCTAATGGAAGCATTACTAAGGCTCTTCTAGAACTCTGCCATCCAGATCTAGATAAATTGCAATAGATACAATGGCCAATTGATTCAAAACGTATAGCGGCTCATTCTTTGACATATTACTAGGCCCACGTATATTGGTATCTTCTTATTATCAAAAGCGGTTGCTCAGCCTTGTTCCTAGTAATTCGCGTAGCCAAGGTGTGACAAACAGTTTACCAAGCTGCATCTTCATAATA
Source organism: Mucor sp. M7501 (assembly GCA_037040325.1). Lineage (NCBI taxonomy): Eukaryota > Fungi > Mucoromycota > Mucoromycetes > Mucorales > Mucoraceae > Mucor > Mucor sp. M7501. The sequence continues at coordinate 17,094 of JAXQGS010000368.1, read as the reverse complement.
AAGTGCAATAGTTTCAATGTTATCCGCCTTTATTTAGAATACTTTGCTCTCTTTGACGGTAGCAAAGTCTGTAATAAACACTCTTCCAAAGATTGCTGCATTCTTTTGATATGCACTTTTGACCATGATAACTCACTGATAGAAAATAATGCCAAATGGGAGTTTCAGATAGTTTACTATAAGAACAGCGTATAATTATACCAGGCTGCAGTCTTTAGCGTTCATCCATCATGTTGTACCCTTTGACAGCTACACATAGTAGCTGTGGACCAATTTTTTTTTTCTGTGCCAAACGCGTGGAACCAACAAGAAGGAATAGAAAAACTAGAAATAAAGCGTGCTCAATGACATCAAAGTGGCATAAAATTACCATCAAAAGATGCACCAAGCTTCAGTGTATCTTTTGATACCATATTTGCATGGATTGCGTTTAGTTTTTGCAGCTTTTAAAATAAAGATGACATGTCTTGCAACCTGGTTTCTGGGATTAATGGGCGAACTTCTTGCAAAATTGGAGCGAGCACTATTATGACCAGATACACACATATTGCTAACATCATTAGAAAGCCAAGATGCCACAGAATCTATTTGTCTTTGGAAATTAACGTTTATGCACGGTTCAGCAAAGTTCCAGCTAATCAAAATGGACCCATTCGTCAAAAAAGTCACCATGGGGTTGGATTACCATGTTAACGAAATCACTGCCACTGCTATTGGATCAGAGAGTAAAGGGATAGTCAGTCGAATGCAAAAACCTGGTAAATTCGAATACACTTGATATAACGTGATGGAGGAAAACTGGATCCAACTTGAAGCAGATGCCTCAGTATCTATTGATATAAGTATCTATTGCTATTGTTAGTTTTCGACCGGGTGGTACATATCTCTAAATCAGGGCATTATCTACGTGCATGTTTACTGCAAGAAGCACTCGCGTAAATATATGCCTGCAATACAATTAAGCTATATTTCATCCCAATATGAGGAGTGAGTCTGGTGCTTTAATGTAGCTGGCTGTCAATTGAGTCATACATCCACTACTCATGCATGAACCGGAAAACATTATCCTTCACACAGACAGCATTTGAAAACTAGAAAGATGTATATCGCGATAGGCCAATGATTTGATGCACTACGATTTTCCCCTGTTTTGTTGCTCCATTTATCTCCGTATTGTCATACAATCAATGTGTTTTTTGGTATGTGGAACAAACAGTTGAGTCAAACAGGCAGGTTTTCTATTTTCAACCCTCTTTAACCGTGAAGAAATTCAAGATTCTGATTGGATACCATCCATCATCACAAGTGTGTAATGATTTGGTGCCTTAAAAGTACGGCCTTTGATGTATATGGCCATGTCTCAATCTCAAGTCTCAATGGCGTCATGCCCTCATTTAACAACCAGGCAATACCTTGAGCATTCAGGTGCCAAAATGTGAATTGAATGCACAGGATACAGCCGTCTGAAAGGGTTGAGCACCGCTGCATCTATTGAAAAACGCACTAAATCAATACGAAAAGACTTTTGCAAGATAGGAATAGAAAGGGAGGGGTCGGGACAAGTCACCCCTTCCCTTCTTTCGACATCCACACCCCTCCTACAAGGTCGAAATGAGCCTTAGTACCTAAATCATTTGAATAGCCGCATTCAATATCTTTACGGGGTGACCCTGTTGTTTAAATATTCTTTCTTTAACCCCACTCTTACCACTTTTTTGAAAAACATACCAAAAATGTTCCCCTCTCAAGAATCCTTAAAGAAGAACTTCATTGTCCCTTCTCCTGCTGGTGATGTTGCTGCCCCCACTGGTGCTAACCTTTACGCTCGTTTCGCCATTGCCGGTGCCATCTGTTGTGGTGTCACTCACGGTGCTATGTAAGTTTATATTTTTAATCGATCCATTTAACAGATTGACTAATATGTTTGATTGCAGGGTAAATACACAGCTATTCATTGAATGAATGTTCATGAATTGTAAATGCTAATCTTTTCATATAATACAGACCCCCGTTGATGTCGTCAAGACCAGAATCCAATTGTCTCCCGAGGTTTACAACAAGGTAAAGATCATATAGTTGAAAGGGCAAAATGCAATATCAGTGATCAAGTGTGCGTGCGTGTGTGTGTTACAACTTGAGCTGATTGCATTTTGCCCTCTGAATGGGGAATTACGGAAAAATGTAGAAACTTGATTTGACTCATACTTTTTACAGGGTATGATTGCTGGTTTCCGTCAAGTTGTTGCCGCTGAAGGTGCTGGTGCTCTTTTGACCGGTTTCGGTCCTACTGCTGCTGGTTACTTCTTGCAAGGTGCCTTCAAGTTCGGTGGTTACGAATTCTGGAAGAAGACCTTCATTGATTTGGTCGGTGCTGAGAAGGCCTCTGAGAACCGTACTGCCATCTACCTCGGTTCTTCTGCTATTGCCGAGTTCTTCGCTGATGTTGCTCTCTGTCCTTTGGAAGCTACTCGTATCCGTCTCGTCTCTCAACCTACTTTCGCCTCTGGTCTCCTCAGTGGTTTCTCCAAGATCTTGAAGGAAGAGGGTGCTATCAAGGGTTTCTACTCTGGTTTCGGTCCTATCTTGTTGAAGCAAGTTCCTTATACCATGGCCAAGTTCGTTGTCTTTGAACGTACCACGTAAGTCGATGTTTTTTGTTTACTGTTTAGCTGGTTCAAATGTATCTAAATGTGTTGAAATATGTAGTGAATTGATCTTGAAGCAAATCGGTACCCCCAAGGACCAACTTGCTCCCTCCACTATGACCACTGTCAACCTCGGTTCTGGTATTGTTGCCGGTACTGTTGCTGCCATCGTCTCTCAACCCGCTGATACCTTGTTGTCCAAGATCAACAAGCAAAAGGGTGTTGCTGGTGAGTCCCTCACCTCTCGTCTCGTCTCCATGGCTGGTCAACTCGGTGTTAAGGGTCTCTTCTTGGGTCTCGGTCCCCGTATTGTCATGGTTGCTACTCTTACTGCTGGTCAATTGTAAGTGGGAAATGTGTAATTTATGTGATTGTATTCTAACCATGTTCTTTTTTTGTAGCGCCATCTATGGTGATATCAAGCGTGTTTTGGGTGCCACTGGTGGTGTTGAGATTGCTAAATAATTTTGATCAACATTCATCTTAAAAGCTTATATATACTTTTCAATTTTCCATGATTGAAAAAACCTTATTATTTATACATTGTTTGGTTTGTTTGAAATCCAATAAGAGAATAAAAAATGTTATTTGAATATAGACAAAAAATACAAATCAGGACATTCCTCTATCAGATCTTATACTCGAAGGTCGGCTGCTGGCTTTTGATGATGACACATTTGCTGTATTTTGCGTTATAGGACTACTGGTCGACTTTTCTATGGTAGGTGCATCTGTAACCAACATTCTTTTGATCATTGTGCTCCAGCTTTCTGATTGTGATTGAATGGCAATTTGATATGGAAATGGGTTTCCTTCTGTTGTGGTAATCGAAGGAATATGCTCTTTATAGTCGTTCACAATCTTGAGTATCTTCATTAGATTTTGAATAAATTGATTTTCCACTAATTTCATTGATTTCGATTTTTCTATACGGGCTATTTGTTTGTTTGCGTTTGTAGAAGTCTGTGTGTTGTGTGATAAATACCTTGCTCTGATTTAGGCGGTTGAGTCAAATTTAATGTGATGTCCCATTGCTCCCAGCAGACAAATTCCTCTGATTTAGAGAATTGAAACCAATTCTTTTTCAGCCTCTTTTCGTAAAATAACACTGCCAGCTATTTCCTATCAGTGATCGATATTCTGATCTGGAATCATTAAATTTTACCTTTCCTTGCTTTACTTGCGTAGGGCTATTGCTGTTATGCAGAAACTCCGCTATCTTCTCTTCTATCAAGTTTTCGACATCTGGACTATCTGTTATAGACTATACGAAGCATAAATATCTCGGGCTGTCTATAGCTGTGCGTTTACATTACTACTGTAGTGTTCAAAACTCGAAGCTCGCGCGGTAGCACATTGATAAGTAGTCTATGGAAAAAGATGGAATGTAATAGACCTAGTAGTGAATGATGAGCAGCCGTTACTGAAAATTACAGCATCTGAATTACCCCGAAGCACATCTTTGACTTGGTCTCTCGGTAAGGAAGTCTGTACAGAACCGCAGCATGTTAGTACTATCGCAGCAACATCACATTCAGATATAATATACCATTTCCAGGTTGAATTCTTGTTGTAATGTAGTCATTTTATTAGTATTATTGCAAATATATATATATAAGAAAAAGAAAAAGGAAACAATTTCTCTGGTGATGATCAAAAAGAGAGAGAGAAAGAGAAAGATATCAGATACACACACAAGTGATGTCACACCACTTGCACTCAAAATAACGGCATGAATGGCTCACTGAGGTTCGATGCCCAATACAGTCAAAGTGTTACCCACCATAATTAAACTGCCGGTAGTCAGGACCTGAACATGCTTATCGCTTGATTTCTTGGAGAGATCAACAGCAAAGTCAACGGCATCTTCAATGGTACCAACGACATGAACTCGATCATCGGAGAAGCCAGGAACTTGCTCTTTCCAGCTCTTGGCCAATTCCTGCTGCACAGAGACCACTTCCTCCATGGACACAGTCTTGTTGGTATTATCTGTGGTATAACCTTCTCTGAAGGTGATGTTGGTGGTGAAAACGACATGATCGAATTGAACTTGAGGTTGGATGTTGGCAATAACTTCCAAAAGATGGCTGCTATCACGGCCATGTGTGCAGTTAAAGACCAAGACTCGAATATGGTCATCAATGTTGGATTTGTTGATGGTGTTCTTGAACCATTCAGCGCAGACTTGAAGGCTTTCAATGGTATGTGCACCGTCTAAATACCATGTGGCGTTGTTGCTTGTTGTGGCGTACTTTGTCTCTTTCAGCGACAGTTGCTGTCCTCTACCGGGCCATTTCACCAATGCCAAACCCTTTTTGAAGCCTTCAGGCACATCTTGATCTAGCACTGTACCTCGAATTCTCTTGAGCCATATCTTACATAGTTCGATTGCTGTCAAGGCATTGTATTTCTGATGCACACCAGCCAAGCCTATCATTCAAGGATGAGTACCATGCTGACTGTATCATCAAACATGTTATTACCTATTTCGACGCCTTCTAGTTTGGAGATGTCCTTGGCACGTAGAATAGTCAAAGGCGCGTTCTTTTCCTGTGCTCTTCTCTCGACGACTTCCATTGCTAAGGGAGGCTGTTCAAACGAAACGACGGGTACATTGGGCTTGATGATGCCAGACTTGTGCCAAGCAATTTGATCAATCGTATTTCCCAACACAGAGACATGGTCCAAGCCAAGAGCAGTGATACCACAAACAATGGGCTTTTCGATGATATTGGTAGAATCGTATTCACCGCCCACACCAACCTCCAAAATAGCACAATCCACCTATGTACACTGATGAGTACAGGGTGATGATGGAAATCCTGACTGCAACATACCTTCTCTTGAACAAATGCGTGCAACGCCACCAATGTCAGATATCTAAAGTAGATGGGCTTGTCAGGGTGTTCTCTGGTGTTTCTCAGCATTTCCTTGGTGTCTTGTTCAGACAAGTTCATGGCCTTGATTGCTTCTTCTTTGGTTGCCTCCAGTCGCTCCCATACCTCTTGGGAATACTTTGCAAACAACTCTTCGCTGATAGGCACGCCGTTGATGCGGATTCTCTCACGGACAGCGACCAGGTGAGGAGAGGTGAACAGGCCGGTTTTGATGGAGGTGTCGTAGTTGTGGAGGACAGACTGGGTCAAGGCGCTTGTCGAGCCCTTTCCCTTTGTGCCAGTGACATGGATCAAGTTGAGCTTGTCAAAGTCCTTGGGCTGATATCCGATGCGCTTGAAGTAGTCTCTCATTTCTGGCAAGCTCTTTTCGTTCATCCTTGGGCCTGCCTTGCGTAGTTTCTCCAGTAGAGCGGCATTGCTTTGTAAAGAGTTGAGCTTGTCGACGGCTTCTTTATAAGTAAACATGTTTGTGCGAGTGAAAGAAAAGTTTCTTTTCGGCAGTGGTTGGCAAAAAGATAAAAAAATAAATTTATTTATTTTCTTCATATGATTGACAGGACGCACCGTTTAGCCCAGAAGAAAGTGTGCAAAAAACTAGATTTGATGTTTTTGAAATTTACAATTTTTTTTTCATGATGGGAGCCTTGGCCAATCATACAGAAGCATCTAGATCTTCATCTTACAATTTGCCTTTTGTGATCCACCCATCAATGCCTTGGGCAATTTGATCTCCAATTGCATTAACATCTTGCTCATTTTTACCGACTACGCTGACAACCACTCGAGCGCCGTCCTTGCCCTCGCCCCAGTTAGGGTAGCTGCCAATCTTGATTTGCTTGGAGGTGCACTGCTCTTGCAGTTCGGTCAAGAAGGGTGCAATCTTGCCCTCCTGTAGCTTGGTTGCAATCTGGACTCGGTGATACGACTGATGCTCGCCCATGAGCGTCTCGAAATGTGGCTTCAGAGAATCTAGCAGCGATTCAAATAATCTGGGTATACCGGGCAAGACATGTACGTTCTTGTTGACGACGACAACAGGCACCCACAGGTCGTCGTGGTTTCGCAACTTTTCTGATGGCTCGGGAAAGATGGCCATTCGCTTTCTCTCCTCTGTTAAGCTCCAGTCTGGGATCTTGGCTTTCGATACCTTCTCCATACGTACGCACGTCTCCTCATCCAGCTTTAAGGGTAGATTGAACGCTTTGGCGAGTGCTGCATAGGTGATATCGTCATGAGTGGGTCCAATGCCTCCGCTTGTAAACACGAGATCATGCTGGCTCGACAACCGCTTGATTGTCTCTTCGATGGCTTCGTAGTCGTCAGCAATCGTCTCTATTCTCTTCAAATCCACTCCCAGTTCAAAGAGGTATTTGGCTGAATTCCTCGAGCATTAGTGTACATGCAGGCGCAATACAAGCACGACGATACGTTACCGAGATAGTTTGCGTTTGAGTCTCGAGTTTTGCCATTGAGGATTTCATCGCCAATGATACAGCAGGCTGCAGAGAATGAACGTTGACTCATGATGGTATGAATGTGATTAGAAAATAGATGTTTTGTTGTGGGAGCACGTAAAAAGGCTTGTAACATGATTAAGATGGGAAGTAAACAGTGGTTCACACATTAAAAAAGGCGGGGTCACTCTTTCAAGACCCTCGCATTAGGGTCATTTGAATGCAAACCTGCTGTTTTCACAATCAGATCAAGCCGATGATCGGTTCGCTGCGATCTATCTCACTGTAGAACCAAGAGAACGCATCGAGGGCATAGTATAAAAGTACCCAGAATCCTTTCATCATTAATAAGAAGCATTTGGACTATACATCAAATGAGGCATTGGTCTCGTTTATTTCTGTATAGGAGGACGTAATTGTGATCATTCTTCTCTGGGGATTCAAGCCGCGCTACTGGTCGTCGAGTGAACAGATACAGACCTTCTGACAGAGGTTGAGGGCGAGACAATGGGAGGCACCATCAAATGTCCTGAGGCATCCTCGTGCGTTTGAGGCAAGCATAGCTCATCATCTGGATCGACAGGACTACCGGGCCCCCAGCCTTCAGTAACGGGGCTCGGGATGGGTGATTCATTGATGATAAAGTTGGGCACATCTGAATTGTTCTCATCTGCGAATGGGATCTGTAGCTTTGGTGGCTGTGTAGAGCAATACGGCACCGTAGTAACAAAGAGTGGAAGTCGAATAGCTTGTGTGTTCAGGAATAGCTGCGAGGTTGTACAGCCATCCCAATTACTGCCCATAGCAGGAATAATTATAAACACCTCGTACGTGATGTCGATGTACTTTCCAAAATGGCTCTGCGTAGTAGGAACACAGAAAGAAGGCACTCTAAACGGGCATATGGTGGTGATGTCGCTTGTGTTCTTGGGTATAGATACGTAAAATGACTCGTTCAGGATCTGGCGCTGCTTGTGCTGGTACGATGGGCCTGATGATACGGGGAGATCAGGGTGTCTGTTGTCGTTTAGTGAGGTAGCTGTGGATAATAATATAACGTGCACCTGAGTGATGCTGTAGGATGATTTGTTGTGGGTATAGAGTTTAATGGAACACAGATCACCTAAAAGGATAAACGGGAATCGTCAGCCAATGGCAAATTTTATATCCTCAAATAGATGTATTTACCTGGGCAAGATGAAGGGTTTGCCAAGCTTGCTGTAACCTGTACGTATTCGGTGCCTTGCTCGATCTTTATAGACTTGTTGCGAGTTGCATATTGGTTCATACGGTCATCGAATGTCACAAGAGGCAAATACGTCAAGGGCACACTGGCAGTTGATTTCTGTTTATGCGTGTTATTGTCCAGTGTCAAGTCCAAATGACCTTGTAATGTGTACTCGATGCGGTGACCTAGATAAGGGTCACGAATCGTAGGCGGATAGTTGACTGATGATGGCAGTTGTATAGCAAACAAGTAGATGTGGCTGCCTCTCTCCAGCAAGTCGTTATCAGCATCTAGCAGTTGAATTTATGCAAAAGAATGAGTTTCTATTGCCACCACTCACAAGTATACCTACTTTGATTCCAAATGACTGACTCTACGGACAGCAGCTTGGTAGGTTCTTGCTTCTGATCCCATTCGTGACAAGAGAATATCACTCGTATTGATTTTGCCTGAACAGGCTTATCCAGAAACAGCTTTACGCTGCCTTCATGTGAGTGAGCGGGTGAGTAATCAATGCCTTGGACTCGAAACAAACAGCCTACCATTTATAATGGAAGCAGGGCCAAAGGCAACCACACTGTCACCGGTGCCTGATGCAACTGTCAATTCGAATGACTGGATCGGATTTGATTTAAAGACTTTGGAAAAGATCATCTAAATGTTTGTATTTACAAAGAAAAGAAGGAAAAATGGAAAGCATAAGTGTGTGTACGTTTTAAGTTTATGAATTGTGACTAGTGGAGTACGATTGGATCGACCTGTTCAAATCAGAAACTGACCAAATACCAGAACAATAGAAGATTACTATTTGCAGCATCGAAGATTACTATATTTGCACCTTTTTTCAAAATGACCTATTTCAAATTGTCGAGTTTATTTAAACTAAAGCGTTACTTGATGAATACAGGGCAAGTTCTTTTACATTAGAAAGATAGTGCGGCTCAGTTTATCAGTGGGTCAGATAAGAAATGAGTGTAATCTTACGTCAGGAGTTGCCGAATTATCAACATTTCCACATTATAAAAGTTGGTCTGCAAGACATCTTTTCTTTTCTTCTTTCTCTTCTCCCAACATGATATTATAACAAAAAGACTACCGTCCTAAAGGTACGTATTAAAGTATTTTTACATACGCATGGCCTCAAGTATAGCAAACTGATGATTGTATTTCTAGGGCGGCGCAAATAGTAAAACCCCTTCTATTATCAAAGACAAATATATAACAAACATGGAAGATCAGCATCAGAACAAGTGTCTCAGAAGTTTTCCAAAAGTTTTTGATTTGATTAATTAATTAACAAAGTGATCAACGGTGAATATAACGACATGCTTGACGCAGTTGACAACTACAAGCTCGATTCAGCCCATTCCGAAAGCGACAAAAAAGCAATCAAGCTTTTAAAGTACATTGTAAATGACTATCACGCAAACTGTGAGAGACCAAGCTATTACACAAAGACAAACGAACGTACCCTATACTGTGAATATATTGTACCAATATTCAATGCATCAACAACACCATGAGCCTAATGTGCTCTAAAAGAGTGGAAGAAAACAAATGGTGCTTTGTCGAACAAAGGTCTACTGTTGTTCCTCGTGATTGGAGCGACAGATTTTTCTGGGTCAAAGTAATGGAGTTTTTGTTGAAGCTAAAGGTATACATATATAGTAAATAAATAAAATCACAAATGATATCTAATGATTGAATTATAGGATTTATTGGATGAACAAGAGAGTATCACAGAAGAACTGAAGAAGAACAATCCAAGTTGGCGTCCAGGACACCATCAGAAACAAATTAAATGCACAATACATCTGAAATTGGGACAATGTCGAGCTCGATCCAAGCTTATTGCGTGTCCTTTATTGACCACATAAGAATGCACAGATTTCTGCTTGTCGAGATTACAGTTACAAAGCATTTTTACTATAATTTTACTCGATTTTGCTCAGGATGCTTGATCAGTACTCTCTTTCACGTTATTACGTTGTCTCTCATCACTATTGGAAACGCTTAATAAACTACAGACCATCAAATCAGATGTTAACAAGCCCAATGTTCAGTGAGCAGCCTCCAAATGTATTTACCACAGTAAAGCCAAGACTTTAAATCGCTTGTATCTCGCGAACGAAGCTCAATCTTGGCCTCAAAACAGGTCTAGTCGTGTTCTACGACCTGACTTTAGGTTATGGAACGCGTTTTAACTTTGTTTTGGGGATCGAGTTGATCATCGATTTTTTGAAAATTTTGCCTTGTACTAGCAAGGGAAAAATCGATGATTTTGAATGATGGAGGTTTTCACCTCAAAAATGAAGTTTTCTATTATGGTATTTCTATGCTCAAAACAATCGTAGAAGAGCAAAGGAGTATGTAAAAGTGTCTTGGGACCAATTTACTATAGTGTTTGTAGACGTTTTCCCAGAAAACGTGTTTTGCATTTTTCGGCAGTTACTCTTCACAGACTAAAGGGACCACTTTGAAATTAACACCATTGGATTCCTCGTTCAATTCTACATCCAAGAGTCTAGAGAAATACCTGCTGTTCGAGTAGCAGAATTTCGTGTAATTGCCCCTGAAAGGTTTTGGGATGTCCAGATCGAGGATTTAGAAAGCCAGAGGACGCTACGAAATTCAATCCCAGCCCAAGTGTTTTTTTGCCCTGAAAACCACCTTTTGTAGAGTAAATGACACTATAGACGTTTATAATTGCTTTCGCAACGCTCAATCTCTGCCAGTGTCATCCTGTATGTTCCAATTGCATGCTGCTGCATTTTGAAATCTGACATTTGAGTATAAATGTTAAGGATCTCTTGTCATTATCTTATGGCCAAACGACATCTTTGATGAGATATTCTGCTGTAGTACCATGGGTGCTCTAGGCAATACAGGTGCTGTATGCACTCTTGTTACAGCTCTTTGCTGCATTCTATAGCTTCTGGTATGTTCCTAAAACAAAGCAATGAGACTAGTTTTTCAGTTTTTGATGTAGTATTTCTTGATTTCATCATTCAACCAACATTTATCACATCTTTGGCAAGTACAAGATCTGGATGAGCAACTTTATAGAATGTATAGTGTATTACACAGTGATTAAATAGAGCCAGTATTTGTTCGGCTTCAATATTACTTTGTGTTATCAGATCTTTCAGCACAATCCACTTATATAAAGATATGGTCCAGGCCGCCATAATATCGGGCTATTTAGGGAAAGCTTTATTATACACAAAGAAGGCCCCATCACCAAATAATAAACAGCACATCTGATGCAAACATCTTTGCCCTGTATATATCCAGATTGTCTACTAGTATGTACCTGCTATAAAAAAAATCCACCAGCGACTCACACGATGCACTCAACTCTGCTCGCTTAAACCACTTGAATAAATCTCCAGCTACTTTACTCGGCTTATCCTACCAAACGATGCGTCTCGATACTGTTATATTCCGCGTGAGTAGTGTATTTCGATACATATCGAGATTTGTATCCACAAGGCCTTGTAAGAACCACATCATACATGACTCTAAGCAAGGAATAGGAGCAATGTAAACCAAACTTCCTGTATGCTTGCAACAAAATCAGAAAGCAGACAAGTTCATATAATAATCTCTGTACGAACTCCAAGATATGGAATACTGTCTAACCTTTTGTCGTCTGTTTATCGCGATGAAGAGCTTTTTTGTGGATGAACGTGCTGTGAATAGAGCTGTTACGTATGCCGATAACTTCATCTTGCTTCAAAAGGAACAGGTACATCTTACATCAAAAGAATAAATACCAGACTATCCAGACGTGTGTTGTCTGGCTATTGAGTATCATATCAAGACCAAAGCTCCCGATGAACCTAGCTTGGATAGAATTAGACCATCGCATGGTGAAAGCTTTAGTGTCAAACAAGAATAAGGGCGACACTAATGTACGTGCAATCAAAGACTTAAAACCGAATACAAGGGTATTGGATAATGAGAAACTGGAGAGAAAAAGAAAAGTGAGATGAAGAGTATAATGAAATGCAACTCAAATCAAGGACTGAAGGGTTGATCATGTCCTGAATGCTTTGTATGTCTCCTGATCTGTTCCTGATGGAAGAATTGATCTAGGTCGAAACTGTAAGATCCCATCAGTTTCAAAATGATCCAATGAAGCTTTGCCATTTTGAATATCTTTGTTCGTTCTAAATGTACATGCCACAATCTCTAATGAATAACGCATCAAACTCTCACTTGATCATTTACTCTTCTATCATCGACTTGTTCCGATCGAGCTCAATTTCGGTATTGATAACTCGGTATTGATGGCTCCTTATAATTTCTTACAAACGAGATGTATCGATTGAACATCCTCAATTAAGGTTTGCAGTGTATTATGCTTTTGGCTAATCGGCATAGATGCGATTCAACATTCCTGAGTTCCAATAGAAATTGAAAGGCTGCTTAAATGATGAAATATCTACTTTTTGATTTACTTTTCATTGGATAATCTGTTTTGATGTTGGGTTTGAACAATTAATAGTTCGAAATGTGGTATATATCAGATATAGAAAAATATAAGCCAACCATACTTCGCCATCAGTCATCTCGGCCAATACTACTCAACAGAGCGCATCTTGGTCTATTACTTGTTTGGACTTGAGTATAATCAGATCCTCATTATTTCATATTGGATAGTAACTCGAAATAAGGTTGCATCCACACATTTGAAGATGAATCATTACAGAATTTACGAAAATCGCCCAACCCCATGCTTTTCACTTTTTTTTTTCAAGCCTAAAGCCATAATTACTAGCTACCTGTTCAGTGTTTCCCCCAATTTTCGGTTTGTCTGAATAGTTTTATTGTTTGATGGTATAGCCTTCCTTTGAAATGTTAAAGTGAACGGCATGTGGTACCTAACACCAAATGTTCAAGTAACACGGCCATTCGATTTTGATTCGCTGAATGGCTTAAATTATGCAAGAGCTTTGATGATTGAGATCCATTGGCTAGACGCCGAGAAATAACGTATTGTGAAATCTATGGAAAGCCAAATGTCATTGATTTCTCGAAAAATAACACATAAAAATGCTTAAAAGTCTTAAGAAAAGCTGGAAAGCACTATTTCAGCTATATGTTTATATCATTAGACAACAGATGCTAGATTAATACCGTTACATCTCGATGTGCAAAGGGATTTGGAGTAAGGTTTAAAGTGATTTTCAAGTGGCGGAGATGTCTGACATTTGAGGATTCCATTGGGCCATTTGGAACCATCATCTCATCTGCCAATGCATCCTTAGCAGATCTTTGAATCCCAAACTAGAACGGAATATGCAATTTAACACAAATGTAGAGTTGAAGAAAAAAAGTATAAATAGCAAAGCTAAATTGAACCTTTCCCTTTTTTTATTATCTCTTTATATTTTTATAAATAATATTTACAATGGTTGTTGCTACTAACCTCGGTTTCCCTTACGTCGGTGCTAAGCGTGAGCTTAAGAAGTCTGTTGAGGCTTACTGGTCTGGAAAGATCTCTTCTGATGAACTCAAGACTGCCTACCAAAAGATCCAAGAACAACACTGGAAGTTGCAAAAGGAACAAGGTATTCAACACATTCCCTCTGGTGATTACACTTTGTACGATCGTGTTTTGGATACTGCTCAACAATTCGGTGTCATCCCCACTCGTTACCAACACATCCAAGATCCTCTTCAACAATTCTTTGCTATGGGTCGTGGTCTCCAAAAGCCTGCTACTGCCACCACTGAAAAGGTCGATGTCCCTGCTCAAGAGATGAAGAAGTGGTTCGATACCAACTACCATTTCATCGTTCCTGAATTCGAGCCTAACCAACAATTCACTCTCCAAAACCCTCGTGCTGTTGAGCAATACAATACTGCCAAGGCTCTTGGTATTGAGACTCGTCCTGTCATTGTTGGTCCTGTTACTTTCCTCCACCTCGGTAAGACTGCCAAGGGTTTCGAGAACTTTGATACTCTCTCTCTCCTCCCCAAGGTCCTTCCTCTCTACATTGACCTCTTGAAGCAACTCGAGGCTGCTGGTGCTGAATGGGTCCAAATTGATGAGCCTGCTCTTATTCTCGATTTGCCTGCCAACGTCAAGGCTGCTTACGAAGAAGCTTACAAGGCCATCAATGCTGCTACTTCCATCAAGACTTTGGTCGCTGCTTACTTTGGTCGTGTTGAGTCCAACATCTCTGGTCTCATTCCCCACGTTAACGGTGTCCACCTCGATCTTGTTCGTGCTCCTGAGGAACTCGATGCTATCTTGCCTCAATTGAACAACTCTCAAGTCTTGTCTCTCGGTCTCGTTGACGGTCGTAACATCTGGATCAACAACCTCGCCAAGTCTATTGAATTGGGTCAAAAGGCTGTTGCTGCTCTTGGTAAGGAACGCGTCTTCATTGCTCCCTCTTGTTCTCTTGCCCACTCTCCCTTCTCTACCTCTTTCGAGAAGAAGATTGCCGAGAAGAACCCTGAACTCCTTAGCTGGTTGGCTTTTGCTGTTGAGAAGACCAAGGAAATCTCTGTCATTGCCTCTGCTCTTAACAACGGTCCTGAATCTGTCAAGGAAGCTCTTGCTGCTAACGCTGCCGCTGTCGAGTCTCGTCGCACTTCTGCTCAAACCACCAACCCTGCTGTCCGTGACCGTGCCAACAACATTCCTGCTGCTGACTGGAAGCGTCCTGCTGAATTCAGCGTTCGTCGTCAAGCTCAAGTCAAGAAGCTCAACTTGCCTCTCTTCCCTACTACCACCATCGGTTCTTTCCCTCAAACCAAGGAAATCCGTGTTGCCCGTCAAAAGTTCAACAAGGGTGAGCTCTCCACTGCTGATTATGATGCTTTCATCAAGAAGGAAATGAAGCAAATGGTTGAATTCCAAGAGAAGGTTGGTTTGGATGTCCTTGTTCACGGTGAGCCCGAGCGTAACGACATGGTTGAACATTTCGGCCATCTCCTCCACGGTTATGACTTTACTGAAAACGGTTGGGTTGTCTCTTATGGTTCTCGTTGTGTCAAGCCTCCTGTCATCTTTGGTGATGTCTCTCGTCGTGGACCTATGACTGTTGATGAAACCGTCTATGCTCAATCTCTCACTCAAAAGCCCATGAAGGGTATGTTGACTGGTCCTGTCACCATGATGAAGTGGTCTTTTGTTCGTGATGATCTCCCTCTCAAGGATGTCTGTGCTCAAATTGGTCTTGCTCTCCGTGATGAAGTTGTTGATCTCGAGTCTGCTGGTATTCCTTGTATCCAAGTTGATGAGCCTGCTATTCGTGAAGGTCTCCCTATTCGTCGTGCTGATTGGGATGCTTACCTTGACTGGTCTGTCGGTTGTTTCCGTCTCTCCACTGCTGGTGTCCGCAACGAGACTCAAATCCACACTCACATGTGCTACTCTGACTTTAACGATATCTTTGATGCTATTGTCGATCTTGATGCTGATGTCCTCTCCATTGAAAACTCCAAGTCTGATGAGAAGCTCCTCAACATCTTTGCTGTCAAGAAGTATCCTCAAGAAGTCGGTCCCGGTCTCTTTGATATCCACTCTCCTCGTGTTCCTTCTGTTGAAGAGATGTCTGTCATCTTTGACAACGTTATCAAGTACATTCCCAAGGAACATGCTTGGATCAACCCTGATTGTGGTCTCAAGACTCGTGGCTGGCCCGAAACTGAAGCTGCTCTTACCAACTTGGTTGAAGTTGCTCGCCAATTCAGAGCCAAGTACGCTTAAATTGCTCAAGTCCACAAAAAAAAGTTCAACACTACTTTACTATACTACCTTAGTTAGATATCCCGTTTATATTTGCTTTCTCCTTATTTTTGTATAAAGTTCAACACTGTATCATAGTCTATTATCAATAAAATTATCTATCAATTTTGTAACATTCAACATTTGACTCTTTTTTCATTTTCATGTGGGCTAGCAATTGGTATCAAGAATACATAGCATTATGATAGCCTTTGGAAAGCATCGACTTAAAGATATGCGGGTTGTTTAGATCCAATCTGTTTGGGCAAAGCGATACGCTTCAACATTGATCCACACTTGGGCAATGTTTGGCCACTGAATTTGTTTTTACTTGATGATATACATATACGAAATAAAGAATAACATTTAGGATGAGAGATAGGATGTGTATCAACAGCCTTGCAGAACTGCAAGGTACAAGATGTTTGTAGGGTTATTGGAAGGGAGATGTTGGAGTGTAACTCACTGACTTCAGGTGCTAGCTTGTCTACTTGTTTTCGGACATACACAACAATCAATTCAGGTATAAACTGTAGCCAGTTCACTCTATGAATTTCGGGCATTATTGAAATGATTCATCCCTTAGAGTAGAATATCTCACCGAAGCTGTCCAGATGAACAGAATCAATTCATTTCGTGAGATTCAACATTGCATTATTTGGGTATGAGCTGGTTGCAGGTGTGAGCTCTACACTCGCCATTAGAACGAAGGTCGAGAAAATCACCGTAATGAAGCGATGGTCGAATTTTTCCATCATAGTTTAGTGGGTGGATTACAGCTCGTCAAATATAAGGAGTAAGAAGCATTGCATTTACTCAATTGCTGGCATTTGAATGATCGAATGTTTCTTCTGTCACAAAGAGCTAAATACTCAAATGCAACAATCAAAAATACATGTATTGTAGCCTAATTTTGATGAAATCATCTATATTGATCAAGTAGATGATATGTATAATACAATGAATAGCATTTTGAATGCATGAATACTACATGTCCTTGTAAAGGCACTCTCCAAATCTTCCAAATATAAAATGCGGGATGTCAATTATAAACCCTACAGGACTAATAATGAGACTCCACTTTATGTGGGTATTCCAACCTCACCAGACTGGTGGGCTA
>JAXQGS010000367.1:0-20705 GCA_037040325.1 Mucor sp. M7501 | reverse complement strand
CTGGTTCGGCTGTGAGATCGCACGTTGGAGAAGCATTTAAGTATACTACCACTACGGATGGGAACTCCCTCTTTTTGCAATTTTTTTCTTTGAAGCATTGTTTTTGATTCAGGGCATTGCTCCCTTTTGATTTCTTTTGGCTTTCATTGATTTCAGGCTGAAGAACCAAAAGAAAAGAGATGAGCCTTTCATTGCTGGTGGCACATCTTTTTTGCGACGAGCAACATTTCTTTTCGCTCAGATACAAGCAGATCAATCAAGGTTCTTCAAGTAACATGCCGAGTGCAATGCTGATTTTTTGAATAAAAGGATCACGAGGCGGTCAGTGATTAAGAAGCAATGACCCCTTCTAAATGCTTGTGTTATCCTTTTCGCTCACCCATCAAGCAAATGACACAATGTCAGTCAATCGGTTCAGATTAATGTGTTAATTCGATACCTTGAGGTGGACCTCTATGATAAATTGTGAGTCCTAATATTTGCTTTGAGCTCCTTTGCAATCGCATCGTTTCTGATCAGCTAATCTCTCACCTCTGCTGGTGTATGTGTCTTAAAGGAGCGAGCATAGCTTAACCATTTGCATAACACATCTGAAAGTGAAGCAATGTCAAACTCGATCCAAGCTTCTTGCTCGTCTCTCTCATCCGCATAATGCATAAATCTTTACTAATCAAAAGTGCATTTATCCGTGTACTACTCAATTTTGCATCGTATTTTGCCAAAGATGTTTGATCAGTACTCTCTTCCACATCATTCGGTATTGGGTACACTTTTTGGGTAAATCTGTGCAAAAATCCTCTGGGAATTTTGCGATCTTTAATGAGCAAAGAGTTTGATAATGTACTGCTTCGCTAGATAATAAACTACAGACCATCAGATCAGATGTTAATAAGCGCAATGTTCAGTGAGCAGCCCTCAAATATATTTATCACTGTAAAATCAAGAGTTTAAATCGCTTGTATCTCGCCAACGAAGCGCAATCTCGACCTTAAAACAAGTGTAATCGTGTTCTACGACCTGACATTAGGTCATGGATCACTTTTCAGCGATTTTCAGGGGATCGAGTTGATGATCGATTTTTGGAAGATTTTGCCCTGTACTAGCAAGGGAAAAATGGATGATTTTGAATGATGGAGGTTTTCACCTCGAAAATGAAGTTTTTTACTAAGGTGTTCCTATGCTCGAACCAACCGCAGAAAAGCATAGAAGCATGTAAAAGTGTCTTTTGACCACTTTATTATACGGTTTGTAGACGTTTCCCCGAAAAACGTGTTTTACATTTTTTTACAGTTACTCTTCACAGAATGAAGGAATTGCTTTAAAACTAACACCATCGGATTCCTCGCTCAGTTTTGCATGTAAAGGGTTAAAGAAATACCTGCTGGTCGAGTAGAAAGATTTTGTGTAATTGCCCCTGAAAGGTTTTCGGATGTCCAGATGGACAATCTGGAGGACCAGTGGCAGCAGCAGCTCTGAAATTCAATCCCAGCCACGGCGTGTTGTTTTGCCCTGACAGGCATCTTTTATGAATGATAAAAGACACTATAGACATCTAATTGACTTGGCTACACCCAATCTCTGCCAGCGCCACCTTGTAGGTTCTAATCGCATCTAGATGCATTTTGAAATCTAACATTTGAGTACATATATTGAGGGTTTCCCCCCGTTATTAGGCACGTTTCTTGGGTTCAGATGACAGCTCTAATGAAATGTTCTGCTACTTTATTCAATTGTTGGCTTGGTTATTGTTTTTGTGGGTTTCGGTTTCCATGGCAGACAATAAGGTGAGAAGCGTAGATGCAAAGTGCCCCATTTATCAAGTGAAAAGCAAACACGATATCTATCATTTTAGGGTGCCGCTGTCAAAATAACAGATTGTGCTACGCTGTTTTAAGGTTGATTTATGCTGCAGATCAATTATAAAAGTTGCACACTGTAATTGCCGTAGCATTTATATGAGATGCATACCTTTAAAAGGCAATCCTGAAAAAGCAAATGATAACATGATGTTGAAAGAGACCCAAAATGTTTGCAAATGATGATGCTGTTGAGTTCAATAGCCACAAATGAAAGCCCCATTTTCTCAATCATTGCACCACTTTTCAGCATATCTTCAAGTTCCGAAGTGAGTGTTGTACCAACATTTGGCATGATTGTATAATCATGCGTTATAGCATTTGTTGAGAGCAGCGTAAAAAGCGTCAAATTTAAACCAACATTTAACATGGAATGTCTTTTAAATTTTGTACTTGACGATAGACTTGTACGGACATCTCATCGCAATTAGGAGCATTGTATTACAATGGAGGATGTGTGGTTTCGTGCTTTAAACATCACATTTGACATGATCATAATCGTATGTCAATTGAGGCCAGCTGACATTTGAGCGAAATACACTACATGACAGCCCTGGATGACTATTCGAGACTCGATATACGTTATCCAAATATACATTGCCACCCCAATAAAGTGCACTGTACTAACTTTGAACCACCTCTCGACATCTTGCTGACAATGGCTCCCATCTTGTCATCGGTTATTGAATGATTGTGCCAAATGTTTCTCAATTTCTTTGGATTTATGTGGTCGTTTCTGTCAACTTTTGGGGAGTGAACTGAGCCCATTTTAGGTTTCTGGTTTGATTATATGACCAAGCATCCAAGCTATCAGTACTTGTTCTTTTTCTTTTTGCATACACTTTAGTCTACTCTTGTTTGATTTCATCAATCTTTTATTGGGGAATAAAAGTTTGTTCAAAGCGATTTTCAAAAACTAGATAGACATTCCACATCACCAATCATATTAGAAGACTCATACATCATACAAACTCATCTCATTTTTTTAAGGTACAACAAGTGATGCCACACTACGTAAAAGAGCTTGAAAAAAAAAACTAACTATAAAGCATAGTAACGCATTTATCATTTAATATGGATCAAATCCAACAACAACAACAATCACTGCGTCCTTTGACCATTAAAAGGGACTCTGTCGAGGTTTCTGTTCTTGTTTCTGCAAACATTTGGGGGTTTGCTGAGCAGTTGAAAGAAGAGTTTCCTGCTGCTGCCATGGAAGGTGCTGGTGACAACCTTAGCGAAATTGAATTGGCTGCTCGTTTCATGAAATTTGCCTCTGATCGTGCTAGCAAAGAGCAAGTGTATTTGCCGGTAGCCAAGGCCCTTTTCATCCATTTCAACAACGTCTATCTCAAGGACAACAACATTCATGCCGTGACACAAGATCTGCCTCTCGATATCAAGAAATCCGTCATCAAGTGCTACTATTCCTCTTTTGCCCAGCTCGAAAAGAGCCACACTGTATCAGCTCAAGAGATGAAGCCCACCCAATCTGCCTTGTTTGAAGCCGCCAAGTCAGGAGAGGCCAAATTATTCGCCATCTTTGGTGGACAAGGTAATATCGAAGAGTATTTCGACGAGCTTGTTGCTGTTTGGGAGACCTACAAGGGCATTGTCAAGCCTTTTGTGCGTCGTATGGCTGTGGTGTTGGCTGATCTGGCTCATGGTCCTGAATCCAAAGTGCTTCATTCCAAAGGACTCGACATTTTGCGTTGGCTGGACGATGCTGATGGTAGACCCGATAACCAGTACTTGATCTCTGCTCCTGTCAGCTTTCCATTGATTGGCCTTACCCAACTCCTTCACTACTATGTGATGCTTCATGTCCTTGGCCGTAGCCCTGCCGAAGTTCGTGATTTGCTTCAAGGTAAGTACACACTATCATCAGCATGTTGAGCGATAAAAGAAGCTAACATTTTCTCACAGGTACCACGGGCCATAGTCAAGGCATCGTCAGTTCTATCGTCATTGCTGCTTCATCCACCGAGGAAGAGTTCATTCAAAACACTGAAAAGGCCTTGGGTTTGCTCTTTTGGATTGGTACCAGAGCACAGCAAGAGTTTCCCTCCTTCACACTGAACCCATCCGTCATTGAAGACTCCATCAGCAACGGAGAAGGCAACCCTACTCCCATGCTGGCAGTAACAGGTCTCAGAGAAGCCCAGTTGATCAAGTACATTAACCAAACCAACACCCATCTTGCTCCCGAACGCCAAATCGAGCTCACCTTGTTCAATGGTCCTCGCTCATTTGTCTGCACGGGCCCACCTCAATCCTTGTACGGCTTGAATCTCGGTTTGCGTAAGCTCAAGGCACCCACTGGTCTTGACCAATCTCGCATCCCTTACTCTCAGCGCAAGATCAAGTTTTCATCTCGTTTCTTGCCCATCACTGCTCGATTCCACAGTTCCTATCTGAAACCTACCGTGGACACCATCTTGAAAGACGCTAAAAATAACCATCTTTTATTCAACGCAAGCGATTTGAAAATCCCAGTATACGCTACTGATTCAGGTAGGAGAATGAACACCACCAGCCAGCTTATGGGCCTTGTGTGGGGCGTTGGGGGGCCAAAAGCCCACTTGCAACATCTGATACTGACTTTTTTCATCTGTAGGCAAAAATCTCTGCAATGAAGCTAATCTTACTGAATCGCTCCTTCAACTCATCTGTGAGCGACCTGTTCACTGGGAAAAGTCCATCCCAAAGACGGCTTTGACTCACATCATTGATTTTGGGCCAGGAGGTGCATCAGGCATTGGTGGACTGACCTACCGCAACAAGGAAGGTACTGGTGTAGAGGTGATTTTGGCTGATTCGCTCGAGGGCACCAACAAGGATTTGTCTTACAAGGCGGACTTGTTCAATGCTGACATTTCCTCGGTCAAATACTCTCAAAACTGGGCTACATTGTTTCAGCCTAAACTTGTAGAAACTGCCAGGTACAGTAGCAGCATGTGGTTGTACAGCACAGCATGGTATTAACCTGATTACGATATCTAGTGGCCGCATTGATGTGGATACCAAAATGTCTCGTTTACTGGGTAAGCCTCCCCTCATGGTGGCTGGCATGACTCCTGCTACTGTCAATGAAAAGTTTGTTGCTGCCGTCATGAATGCTGGCTACCATATCGAAGTGGCTGGTGGAGGACATTTCAGTGAGGCTGTATTGCGTGAAAAAGTAGACAAGATCATGGCACTCACACGTCCTGGCGAGGGTATCACACTCAACATTATCTTTTTGAACGTGCTTCAATGGGGCTTCCAATATCCTCTCATCCAAGTCATGCGCAAGGAAGGCCTGCCTATGGAGGGTCTTTGTATCGCTGCTGGTGTGCCTAGCATCGATAATGCCAATGAGATCATTGCCAATCTGCAAGCTGCTGGTATTCGCCATCTTGCCTTTAAGCCTGGAAACGTGGATACCATCCGTCAAGTAGTTGCTATTGCTGCTGCCAATCCTACAATGCCCATTATTCTGCAATGGACTGGTGGTCGTGCTGGCGGTCATCATGGGTTTGAAGATGTCCATCAACCTATTCTCGAAACTTATGCTGCTATCCGTCGTCAATCCAACATTGTGCTTGTCGCTGGCTCTGGCTTTGGTGGTGCTGATGACACCTTGCCCTACCTTACTGGTGATTGGTCTCTTCAGTTTGACTACCCTCCCATGCCCTTTGATGGCATTCTCTTTGGTTCTCGTATGATGGTAGCTAAAGAGGGGTTAGCCTCTCCTGATGCCAAACAGGCCATGGTCGATGCTCCTGGTCTCGCTGATAACGAGTGGGAAAAGACCTACAAGGGCCCTGCTGGTGGCATCATTACCGTTCTCTCTGAAATGGGCGAACCTATCCACAAGGTGGCCACGCGCGGTGTCCGTCTGTGGAAGGAGCTTGATGACAGTATCTTTACCTTGCCCAAGGAAAAGCGCTTACCTGCCTTGTTGGCCAAGAAGGACTATATCATCAAGCGCTTGAATGCTGATTTCCAAAAGGTCTGGTTTGGCGAGAACAAGAAGGGCGAGGTGGTTGATCTTCAAGATATGACCTACTCTGAAGTTGTCCATCGTTTGGTCACTTTGCTTTACGTCAAGCATGAAGGTCGCTGGATTGATGTCTCTCTTCGTAACTTGGTGGGTGATTTCATGCGACGTGTTGAAGAGCGTTTTACCCAAAAGATGGGCCCCTCCTTGCTCCAAAACTACGGTCAGTTGGACAGCCCCACCACCTTTGTTGAGGAGTTCATGGCTCAATTCCCTGACGCTGAAACCCAACTTTTGACCTCTGAAGATGTGCTTCATTTCCTCGCTCTGTGCAAGAGACCCAACCAGAAGCCAGTGCCCTTTATTCCCATCATGGACAAGGAGTTTGACATTTGGTTCAAGAAGGATTCTCTCTGGCAATCTGAGGATCTCGGTGCTGTTGTGGATCAAGATGTTCAACGTACCTGTATTCTCCACGGCCCTGTTGCCGCCAAGTATGCTACTCGCACTGATCAACCCGTTGCTGAAATCCTCGGTGACATCTACCATAGCCACATTGATAGCTTAAAGGAACGCTACTACAAGAATGCTGCTATTCCCAAGGTCGAGTATCTCGGTGGACTCTGCATTGAAAAGTCTCGTGTTCAAGAGGCTTCTGCTACTGCCGCTGAGAGTGTCTTTGAGATTGACGCCGACGAGGACATTCCTGACGACAATGACTGGATCCAAGCCATTGCCGGCCCATCTTACAGCTGGCTTCGTGCTTTGCTGACATCGCCTTTTATTGTCCAAGGCAAGAAGCTTGCTGACAACACTGTGAGACGCATCTTCCGCCCTCGTGCTCATCAAAAGGTCATCGTCTCTCGTGCTGCCAATGGAGGTGTTACGCGTGTCCAGATTCAAGACAAGCGCGAGTGGAGTGCCAACGAGAGCATCAATGATTACGCAACATCTGTGCAACTTGAAGTCAAGGACAACAACAAGATCCTGATGACCCTGTATGAAAAGAGATCCAGCAACTATATTCCCTTGAACCTGGAGTTTGAATACAAACCCGAGTTTGGCTATGCACCCATTCGCGAGGTCATGGAAGGACGCAACGATCGCATCAAGGAGTTCTACTTTAAGCTGTGGTACGGCGTTGACAACAAGGAGGACTATTTGCACTTGAACATTGCAGAAACCATTGCTGAAAAGGGAGAGGTGGTGCAGTTGGACGACATTACCGAGTTCTGTCAAGCTGTCGGTAATCAGGCTGAAGTCTTTGGCGACCGTGACCAAAAGGTGGTGAGTGCCCCCATGGATTTTGCTATTGTCGTTGGCTGGAAGGCCATCATGAAGGGCATCTTCCCCAAGATTGCAGACGGCGACCTCTTGCGACTTGTTCATCTGGGCATCAGTTTCCGCATGGTGGAGGGTGCTGATCTCCTCAAGGTAGGCGATGTGGTCGACACACTGGCCAAGATCAATGCTATTGTCAACACCCCGTCTGGCAAGATGATTGAAGTCAAGGGTCTGATTGTGCGCGACGGAAAGCCTGTGATGGAGGTGACCAGCCAGTCTCTGTACCGCGGCAAGTTTACCGACTTTGAAAACACCTTTGAGAACAAGGAGGAGACGCCCATGGAGTACAAGGTGCACAGCAGCAAGGAGATTGCTATACTCAGATCCAAGGACTGGATCCACTGGTCGGATGCCTCTGAAGAGCACCCAGTCGTGCCTGGCAAGTCGCTGATCTTCCGTCTCAAGACGCAGCTCAAGTACAAGAACAGCCGCGTCTACGCTTCTGTCAAGACCTCGGGCACCGTCAGCATGCAGGTGTCCACCAAAGAGTTTGTCCAAGTGGCCACTGTAGAGTACGAAGCAGGCGAGAGCCACGGCAACCCTGTCACTGACTTTTTGAAGCGCCATGCCCAAGAGATTGAGCAAGCCCACTTCTTTGAGAACGGCGGCTACTCAATCATGCCCAGCCAATCCACGTATCCCTCTGTCGTCCATGCGCCTGCTTCCAACGAGCCTTATGCCAACATCTCTGGCGATTTCAACCCTATCCACGTCAACCCTTACTTTGCTGATCTGGCCCGCTTACCTGGCACCATCACCCACGGCATGTGGAGCAGTGCTTCCACGCGCAAGTTTGTTGAAATCTTTGCTGCTGACAATGTGCCTCGTCGTGTCGTTGCCTACGACGTCAAGTTTGTTGGCATGGTGTTGCCCTTGGATCGCCTCGAAACCAAGCTGTATCACACGGGTATGAAGAATGGACGCAAGATCATCAAGGTGGAGACCGTAAACCAAAACAACGAAAAGGTAGTTGAAGGCACTGCCGAAGTCGAGCAGCCCATCACAGCCTACGTCTTTACCGGACAGGGCTCGCAAGAAAAGGGCATGGGAATGGATCTCTACGACAGCTCGCCTGTGGCCAGGGCCATCTGGGATCAAGCCGACAAGCATTTCATGGAGAACTACGGCTTCTCCATCATTGACATTGTGCGCAACAATCCCAAGGAAAAGGTCATTCACTTTGGCGGTCCCAAGGGCGAACGCATCCGCCAAAACTACATGAGCTTAATGTACGACGTAGTTGCTGCTGACGGTGCCATCAACACCTTGCCTCTGTTCCCCACCATTGACGAGTACAGCTCCTTTTACAAGTTTGTGTCTCCCAACGGGCTCCTCTCTGCCACTCAGTTCACTCAGCCTGCACTGACCTTGATGGAAAAGGCTGCTTTCGAAGACATGCGAGCCAAGGAACTGATCCAAGCCAACTGTGCCTTTGCTGGTCATTCGCTGGGTGAGTACTCTGCGCTGGCTGCTGTAGGCGATATCCTGCCCTTGAACTCTTTGGTGGATGTTGTCTTTTACCGCGGCATGTCGATGCAGTCGGCTGTTACGCGCGACAGTCAGGGCAGATCTGACTACAGTATGGTTGCTGTCAACCCTGCTCGTGTTTCCAAGACATTCAGCGATGCAGCACTTCGCTATGTGGTGGATTCCATTGCTCGTCGTAACGGTGAGGTGCTGGAGATTGTCAATTTCAACGTGGAGAACTGGCAATACGTGGCTGCGGGTGCTCTTCAAAACTTGGATGTGCTTGCCAATGTACTGAATTATATTAACGTGGCTCGTGTGGATCTGCAACAAGAAGCAGCATCATTTGAAGGTGTCAAGGACAAGCTCAACACGATTATTGACGGCGCTTTCCAAAAGACGCAAGCCAAGCAAGCTCAGGGTCGCATCCATCTGGAACGTGGCAAAGCTACGATTCCCCTCTCTGGCATTGACGTCCCTTTCCATTCTTCCTTCTTGCTCAGCGGTGTCACTCCATTCCGTACCTTTTTGGCCAAAAAGTTCAATCCTTCTGACATCGACGTTGCTCAGCTAAAGAACAAGTACATTCCCAACTTGGTGGCCGAGCCCTTTAGCACTGACAGAAGCTTCATTGAGAACGTGTATCGCACGACATCTAGCCCTCGCCTTGCCAAGGTGCTCAAAACATGGACCGACGACAAGTATGCTAGTCCTGCTCAGCAACAAAGACTGGGTTACATTCTCTTGATTGAGCTCTTGGCCTACCAATTTGCCTCTCCTGTGCGTTGGATTGAAACACAAGACCATTTGTTTAGAAACTACAAGATTGAACGTCTGATCGAAGTGGGCCCATCCCCTACACTGACCGGCATGGCTGTGCGTACGCTGGCTCTCAAGTACCAGTCCTATGACAATGCGTTGAGTAACCGTCGTCAAACATTGTGTATCTCCAAGGATGCCAAGGAAATCTACTATGAGCTGGAAGGTACTCCCAAGGAAGTGGTTCCAGTGGCTGCTCCCGTCGCTACACCTGCACCTGCACCAGTGGTAGCTGCTACTGCTCCCGTTACTGCTCCCGCTGCTGCTCCAGTAGCTGCCCCGTCAGGTCCTGCTGCTGCTGTGTCTGACGTCCCTATTACTGCTGCTGAGGTCATTCTTGCCGTCATTGCTCAAAAGCTGAAAAAGTCCATCAACGACGTCTCCTTGTCATCTTCCATCAAGGACTTGGTCAGTGGTAAATCCACGCTGCAAAACGAGATTCTTGGTGATTTGCAACAGGAATTCAACAATGCTGTTCCTGAAAAGGCCGAGGAATCCTCCTTGCAAGATGTGGGTGCTGCATTGAACGGCATTTTCCCTGGCACTCTGGGTAAGCACACAAGCACATTGGTAGCCAAGTTGATCAGTGCTAAAATGCCCGGTGGATTTACCTTGAACACTGCCAAAACCTACCTCAATACTACCTATGGTTTGGGCCCTGGTCGTGTGGAAGGCGCTCTCTTGGTGGCTATCACGATGGAACCTGCTACGCGTATGGGTGCTGAAACTGATGCTAAGGCTTGGTTGGACTCTGTAGCAAAGGCCTATGCTAGTAAGGCTGGTATTGCGCTCTCCTCTGCAAGTGCCGCACCTGCACCTACTCCTGCTGTCCCTGTTGCTGCCGCTGCTCCTGCCGCTGTCTCTGCCGGCCCCGCTGCTGCTGTCAGTGATGCTCCCGTCAGCGCTACAGAAATTTTTCATGCCATCATTGCTCAAAAGCTCAAAAAGACTGTGGGTGAGATTCCCTTGTCCAAGTCTGTCAAGGATTTGGTGAGTGGTAAATCCACGCTTCAAAATGAGATTCTCGGCGATTTGCAAAAGGAATTCAACAATACTGTACCTGAGAAAGCAGAAGAGAGCTCTCTGGAGGAAGTTGGATCTGCATTGAATGGCACTTTTACCGGCGCCCTTGGTCAACATACAAGCACACTGATTGCCAAACTCGTTGGTTCCAAGATGCCCGGTGGATTTACGCTGAATGCTGCCAAGACCTATCTCAACAGCTCGTATGGTTTAGGCCCTGGCCGTACTGACGGTGCTCTTCTTGTCGCCATCACCATGGAGCCTGCCTCTCGTTTCACTACAGAAGCTGAAGCCAAATCGTGGTTGGATACCGTTGCTCGTGCTTATGCTGCCAAGGCTGGTATCTCTCTATCGTCTGGTGGATCTTCTTCTGCTGCTGGTGGTGGTGCTGTGGCATCCAGTGGTGCCGTTGCCATGATCAACAATGCTGAATTTGATGCCTTTAAAGCCAAGCAAGACGCCTTGATCTACCAACAACTCAACTTGTACGCCAAGTACCTGCAAAAGGATATTCGTGAGGGCGCTAAGAAATACGAGGAAGAAAAGGTGGTTACCAAAAAGCTGCAGGCCGAACTTGATTTATGGCTCGCTGAACACGGTGACACTTATGCGGATGGCATCAAGCCTGCCTTTTCTCCTCTCAAGGCACGTCGCTATGACTCCTACTGGAACTGGGTGCGTCAAGATGCACTGGAGATGTGGTACGACATTATCTTTGGTAAGCTCGCCATTGTCGATCGTGAGGTCACTGCCAAGTGCTTGAGTATCATGAACCGTGCTCATCCAAAGCTGATTGACTACATGCGCTACAATGTGGAAAAGTGTGCTGGCGACAAGGGAGAAACCTACCGACTTGCCAAGGAGTTTGGCCAAGCGCTGATTGAGAACTGCGTCTCTGTGCTTGCTGAAAAGCCCTACTACAAGAATGTGGCTGTGCCCAGGGGTCCTACCACCACTGTCTCTGAAAAGGGGGATATCAAGTACGCTGAAGTGCCTCGTCCTGGATGTCGCAAATTGGCTGACTATGTGCAAGACATGACTGCAGGTTCCGAGGTGTCTGCGTATTCCAGTCGTCTCAAGGTGCAGCACGATCTTGGTCGCATCTATGAAATCATTCGCAACCAAAGCGCTGCTTCAGAATCTGACAAGTCTGCCATGGAAGAGTACTATACTGATATCTTGCGTGCCATGTCCATGTCCAACACGGTTGTCAGAGAGCAACGACCTCGCTCTCACGGTGCTGCTACTGCTGCTGATACTGCTTCCAACAAGCAGGTCAACAAGACCAAGGAAACCATCCCCTTCTTGCACTTGAAGAGACGCAGCATGCACGACCCTAGTCTTGGCTGGGAGTTTAACAGCAAGCTGACCACCACTTACCTCAATGCTCTGACCGAGATGTCTGAAAAGGGCATTACCTTTGCTGACAAGTGCGTTCTTTTGACCGGTGCTGGTAGAGACTCGATTGGTTCCGAGATCATGAAGGGCCTGATTGCTGGCGGTGCCAAGGTGATTGTCACTACCTCTCGCTTCAGTCGCCAGGTGACTGAATACTTTCAAGGCATCTACAAGACTTATGGTGCCAAGGGATCTGAGCTCATTTTGGTTCCCTTCAACCAAGGTGCCAAGCAAGATGTCGACGCGCTGATAGAGTACATTTACAGTCCTGAGGGCCTGCACTGGGATCTCGACTATGTGATTCCCTTTGCCGCTATCCCTGAAAACGGCCGCGAACTGGATAGCATTGATTCCAAGGCTGAACTCGCTCACCGTATCATGCTGACCAATCTGCTGCGTATGCTGGGTAATGTCAAGATTCAAAAGGAAAAGATTGGCTCAGATACGCGTCCTGCTCAAGTCATTCTTCCCCTGTCGCCCAACCACGGTATGTTTGGCGGTGATGGTCTCTATGGCGAGTCCAAGATCTCTTTGGAGACACTGTTTGATCGCTGGTATTCTGAGAGCTGGGCCAGCTACTTGGTCATTACGGGTGCTGTCATTGGTTGGACCCGTGGCACTGGCCTGATGAGCACAAGTAACATTGTTGCTGAAGGCGTGGAAGCACTCGGCGTCAGAACCTTCTCCACGCTTGAAATGTCCTTTAATTTGCTTGGTCTGCTGCATCCTTCCATCACGCGACTCTGTCAAAAGGAGCCTGTCTATGCTGATTTGAACGGCGGTCTGCAATTCATCCCTCGTCTGCAAGAGCTCACCAACAAGATGCGCAAGGAGATCCGTGAAACAGCTGACATTCGCAAGGCCATTGATGCTGAAAATGCGCTTGATTACAAGACAGTCTTTGGCGAAGAAGCTGAGCACAACTGCAAGCCTCACACTGTCACTCCTCGTGCCAACATGAAGTTTGATTTCCCTACGCTCAAGCCCTATGACGCTCTCAAGCACCTGGGACATCTCAAGGGCATGCTGGATCTGGACAAGGTCATTGTCGTTGCTGGTATGGGTGAAGTGTCTCCTTGGGGTAACCACAGAACGCGCTGGGAGATGGAAGCGTACGGCAAGTTCTCTCTGGAGGGCTGCATTGAGCTGGCCTGGATGATGGGCTACATCAAGCATCTGGACGGCAGACTCAAGAACGGCAAAATGTACTCTGGCTGGGTCGATGCCAAGTCTGGTGAGCCTGTAGAAGACAAGGATGTCAAGGCCAGATACGAGCAGCGCATTCTGGACCACACTGGTATTCGTTTCATTGGTAAGTGTGTTGTGTTGCTTAGCATGTCACTGCAGAACTAATACTCACATGTTGATACTAGAACCTGAAATCATGGACGGCTACAACCCAGAAAAGAAGATGCTGATGCAAGAAGTGGTGATTGACCATGACTTGGAGCCTTTCGAGTGCTCCAAGGAGGAAGCCGAGCATTTCAAGCTTCAACAAGGCGAAAAGGCAGACATCTATGAATCTGGTAATGGCAGCTGGTTTGTTGTCATCCACAAGGGCGCTGCTTTGTACGTCCCCAAGGCGCTTCGCTTTGACCGTCTTGTGGCTGGTCAAATTCCCTCTGGCTGGGATGCTACTCGCTATGGCGTTCCTCAGGATATCATTGACCAAGTGGATCCCGTCACTGTATTCAACATTGTCTCTACTGTGGAAGCCTTCATCTCTGCTGGTATCACGGACCCTTACGAGTTCTTCAAGTACATTCATGTCTCTGAGATGGGCAACACCACTGGCTCTGGTGTGGGCGGCCAAGCTGCGCAAAGAGGCCTGTATCGCGAGCGATTCCTGGATCAGCCTGTGCAAAAGGACATTTTGCAGGAGTCAGAGATCAACACCATGCCAGCCTGGATCAACATGCTGCTCCTCTCGTCCTCGGGCCCCATCAAGACACCCGTCAATGCGTGTGCTACTGCTGCTGTCTCGATTGAAATGGCGTGTGAGTCTCTGCTGTCGGGCAAAGCCAAGATCATGATTGCTGGTTCGTCAGAGGAGACCACAGAAGAATCCAGCTACGAATTCGCCAACATGAAGGCTACTTCTAGCACGGTAGAGGAGCTGGCCAAGGGTCGCACGCCTTCTGAAATGTCTCGTCCTACCACCACCACTCGAAACGGCTTTACTGAATCCCATGGTTCTGCCAGTCATATCCTGATGACTGCCTCCACTGCCATTGAAATCGGTTCTCCCATCTACGGTATCATTGCTCTCAGCAACACTGCTACTGACAAGGAAGGACGTTCTGTGCCTGCTCCTGGTGCTGGTATCTTGACGACGGCTCGTGAAACGCAATCCAAGAGAGCATCCCCTCTGATGAGCTTCAAGTACCGTGCCAAGCAAATCAAGGCGCGTCGTGCTCAAATCAAGGCTTGGGTGGAAAGCGAATACGAGGACTTGCAAGAAGAGCTGCAGGAGCTCAAGGCGTCTGGCGAGTTGGCAGAGGAACAAGAGGTGCAAGCTTGGCTCCAAGAGCGCACTACATTCATCGAACAACAGGCCAAGCGTCAAGAAAAGGAGGCCTTGGCTACGTTCCAGCATCAGTTCTTCCAGAACGACCCCGCTATTGCCCCTATCCGTGGTGCCCTTGCTGTCTATGACTTGACGATTGACGACATTGGCGTGGCTTCTTTCCACGGTACTTCCACCAAGGCCAACGACAAGAACGAGTCGCGTGTGGTCAACACACAGATGAAGCATCTCGGTCGATCCAAGGGCAACGCTCTTTTGGCCATCACGCAAAAGTACCTCACAGGCCATCCCAAGGGTCCCGCTGCCTCTTGGATGGCCAACGGTGTAATGCAATGTTTGCTGTCTGGCATCGTTCCTGGCAACCGTAATGCAGACAACATTGACACCATCATGCGTGAATTCGACTACATTGTGTACCCTTGTCGCAGTATCCAGACGGACGGTCTGAAGGCGGGTCTCCTCAAATCCTTTGGTTTCGGTCAAGCGGGTGGCGAGGTCCTGATCATCCATCCTGACTATGTGCTCGGTGCTCTCGAGGAAAACCAGTACAACGAGTACAAGGCCAAGAATGCACAGCGCTATGCCAAGGCGTATCGCTACCTCCACGACTCCATCACGGGCGTCTCTGAATTCGTGCAGGTCAAGACAGAGGCTCCCTACTCTGAAGATCTCGAATACACCGTCTACTTGAACCCCAATGCTCGCACTGAATACTCCAAGGAAAAGAACTCTTGGCACTTTACCGACACGTCTGCCAATCTTGCTGCCCCCACAGCAGGCGATGCGCAAGTCACCAAGAGCATCCTGGCCTCTCTCACCGAGCAGCAAGCAGGCAAAAGAGGCGTCGGCGTCGATGTCGAACTCACCAACGCTGTCAACATTGCCAATGCTACTTTTGTGGAGCGCAATTTCACTGCTGC
Organism: Mucor sp. M7501; assembly: GCA_037040325.1. NCBI lineage: Eukaryota > Fungi > Mucoromycota > Mucoromycetes > Mucorales > Mucoraceae > Mucor > Mucor sp. M7501. The sequence continues at coordinate 5,369 of JAXQGS010000367.1, read as the reverse complement.
AGAAATCGAATACTGTCAAGCTCGTCCTGATCCCCAAGCCAGTTTCACAGGTCGCTGGTCTGCCAAGGAAGCCGTCTTCAAGGCCATTTCATCCTACGGCAATGTCCCCTCGGATGGCGCTGGTGCTCCCCTGAAGGACATTGAAATCAGCAGCAATCAAGTCGGTGCCCCTAAAGTCGTGTTGGCTGGTAAAGCGAAACAAGCTGCTCATGCTGCTGGTATCAAGCACATCAATGTCTCCATCAGTCATAGTGGTGCGTACAGTGTCGCTGTTGCATTGGCCCAGTAAATGAAAAAGCCCCCATAGAACACAATAGATAGACTTATTCCCCTCCTCCTCCTCCACACATCCAAACATGACATAATTGACCTCTTGTTGGTAAATCTTCCCCAATTTGCTGAACAAATGAAATAATAAAAAAGTCGATATCCATGTATACAAAATGCTTTTTTTTTCCTTTCATTACAGTGGGTGAATGTCTCGATATGTACAACGGCTGCATCTGCCTTTACTTTTAGTTCTTCTTTTTCATCATGGTGGTCTTTTGTGGAGTGACACCTGCTCTAAACAAGCCAATCGGTGTGGGTGTTGCGCCTGGCCGTCTGATGCTTCGAGGGCTGTTGATCCCTAGCGGTGATCCACCATACGAGCTTCGTAGTGCCTCACCAAATCCACTCTGAGCACGAGGCGTTGCTTGGCTCTTTCTTAGTAGATGCTGTGCTGCAGGAGACATCAGTCCAGAGCTACAAGTAAGCGTGAGTACTGTGTCAATTCAGCCAGCGAAATCATCTTACCCCAATCGTGGTGTGCCCTGCACACTTCTCTGGCGCTCGCTCGTCTTTTTTCTGTACGCTTTGGATGCCTTTTCCGATAGTTTCATGCCCAACTCCTCTCGTTTCGACACTTGCGGTAGCGAGAATTGCGGCCCTGGCGTTTGCGATCCTCCAGAGATCAACAGAGGCGTGCCTTCGATGGAACCCCACGTCATTTGCGGTGTACCCACTCGATCTGGGCTCAATGCTGGTGTGGCATCCACAAGATTGTAGCCTCTGATGTTGGGCGACGACGATGAATGGTCGCTGCCCAGTCCGTTCATTTGACTCCACGGCGTCAGAGAACCATTCTTTGCTGCGATATCGGAGGGCGCCTGTGCTGCTGTGTTGTTGATTGCGACATCCATGGTGGTGATGTGGGTATTGTGGTGTTCAATCGACTTTGGCATGCCACGCGCATCCTTCTCATTGATCCAAGACTCGCTCTTGCCTTGCGGGAAATACATGAGCGCATTTCGAGCCTTGTACTTCCAGCCTGAAGGCGCCTTGTCGTTTGCCTCAATCAGCCTGATAGGACTCTCTTCGTTGGGGTGATCAGCAATGCGCAGTTGTTTGGACTCTCGGTCAAAGAACCACTTGTTTTGCTCCTTTACTTTGATGTTGGCCTTTTCCAATAGATCTGTGAACGATGCATTGTCCTCGCTACACAATCGTTACTGGTGAGCATCCCGCTGTTGCCACTGTAACCCCCCCTCCCCTGTTTCCATCGTACCTGGTATAGAGTGTTTGGAATTGATCCAGAGATAGGTTGAGGTTCACTCGCTTTTCAATGCTGGGCTCGTCCTCAATGTAAAAGTTGATGGGCTGATTTGACTCTCTGGATGGAGCTGGTAGACAAGAGCTTGCGTCAATAGACGGGGATCGTCGTTACAGAGTAGCTGCTTACCTTTCTTTTGCTGCACAGAGACGTTATGGAGCGCCTTTCCAGCCTCTTGCAACTCGCTCAATGAACCGTGGTTTTGAGCTTCCAGGTAGTTTTGCTGTGCTCTCATTTTAGCGAGCTTTGGAAAGAAGTCCCTTTCAATGATCAGGCTGATGGCTTCAGTGTAAGTATCTTCATCCAAAACAACAGGTGTCGCCATTATGCAGAAAAAGAAAAAAAAAAAAGTAGGAAAGAAAAAAAAGGTTTATTGCCATGTGCCCTTTTGGAAATAACCTTTTTATATATGCGGACACAGAAGACGTCACTCTACAGCATCTTTTGATGGATCATTATGGTAGTGATTTGATATATACTAGAGTGGATTAAATGGGTTCCCTCATTCGCCCTTGCCAGCCGATGGCATTGGGAGATTTGCTCTTTATCCATCACAAACAGTTTGAAAACAACGGCTTGTCTTTTAGTAATACATGTATTATCGCATGATCATTCGCATGTCAAAGTGCTGATTTAATGCAAAATCAATCGGCTTTTCACCAGAGATCAGAGCACACATTCTGGCAAGGAAACGCCTTGTTAAATCACCCTCAAGCATTCAATGGCGCATGAAGGACGCAGAATGATGGACATTTACAACAAGACATTAGCTAGCAGGCGCCCTGACTGAAAGACTCGAGCAAACAAAGCCAGATTGCCATGGCTACAAAAGAGGTGTCAATTCAAGAGGATGAGCAGCCTTTCCCTAGTGCAGCAGCAGCAGCAGCCAACACGGATGCCAGAAGCCTCAACAGAAGATCACCCTGAGGGATCAATACACATACATATATCAGTGTGATCCTTGCTATTGGGTGGTGGTGTACACAGTGCTGTTTAATTTATTTGTGTGTCTGCATCTCAAGTGGGGCTCTTGTCTTTTTCTTCCTCCTCTTCTCTCTTTTTTCTCCATCGCCTTTCCCCCCTCTCACTCTTCTCTTTTTTGACCAGCAAGAGCCACAAACATGTCACTGACGACAACATTGAACACGAGCAAGATAGCGCCATCCCAGCAGGATTTCTATCCCAAAGTGCAGCCTCGCTCATCAGCTGAAAGGGACAACAGCATTCTGCTGCACTCGGCATTGAAGGCTGCCTCCACCGACATGGCACACAAGCTGCTGGACTACGCTTCCTTGGACAAGACGGACTGCGAGGCGAGCTGCATCCTCATTGCGCTGGCCAACCATGAACCACTTGTATCTCGGTCAAATAAGGTTTGTGACAAATAAACAGGGAGATATCCGCTGCTGCTGCTGTTGGCACCATGATGGATAAAGGAGTCGACGGATTTTGTGATATGTGGATATGAAATCATACACTAGCTATGTGTGTGTGTGTGTGAACGGGAAGGGGGGGGGGCATCAAAAAGGGGGGCAACAGCAGCAGCAGCAGCACATATGAAATATACAAAGGAAGAAGGGGATCAAAATGGCCTGCAAGTCAGATGACTGATATTTTTCTGTACATCATCATCATCATCATCATGATAGACAACCGAGTCAAATGGAGAGAGCACCAGCGGGCCAAAGCAGGCGGATCAGGACAAGGTAGGGTATCTCTTTTTCTCTTGCACAGCGCCGTGTACCGACCTCCATGTCTCGTAGATACACCGCCAAAACGTCTCGAGCAAGCAGGCGTCTCAAGGTAAACATGTTGTCAAAACACACGGATTGAGAAGTTCTCACATCATGGTGGTCTAAATAGGTGTAACACAAACAGACGACAAGAAATCTCAACAGAAAAACGATCCAATTATGCTGCTGATGGCAGCGGCGGAAGTGGTAAACCGCCAATCTCATTCTGGTAACCAACAGGCGCAGATGGGATGGTAGTATAGATGGGCTCTACTAACATCAGTGTATATAGACGAAAAGAGAAAAAGACACAGCTACCCCAGCAGATACTACCATCGCAAGTCGGACGAATGGATCCCTCAGCACAAGCGAATGCGCACTAGTCCTCCCACCTCGCCTGCTCCAACAAGCTACAAACCAGACACGTGGCGTAAAAATTCTTCCAGATCCCACCACAGCAAGAGCGATCATACAAGTAGCACAAAGGTTGCGGTAAGTGTGTGTGTGTGTTTTTAATATGGCACGGGCGCACACTAAAAGCGCTGATTCTCAGCAGGCAAACAACAGCTTTTCCAGACAGTATCATTCCATGGTAGATATCTCTTTGGCTTTCCATGAAAGGCAGACCACGCTAACCCTTGATGTGTGTACTATATAGAAGCAAAATCCAAAGATCAAGCAAAATGCCCTGCACACCTACATTACCTACATGATTTACAACGATTTAGCCCATGGTGGTGGTACAAATCAAAACGGAAAAACAAGCGCCATGACGACTTGTACATTGGCAAATGGTGCAATCGAGAAAAACCATGGAGTAGGCATCATTGTGTGTGTGTATGACACGAATCCATCTAAACATGTGTATTTCTTCATGTAGCAGCCCAATGTGTTTGATTCAGTCAGCAACAACAACAACAACAACAACAACAACATGCCTCCTTCTACTGCTTCCCCTTCTTCCGCATCGCCAAACTACTACAAAAAGCAGAGAAATGAGCATCTTCATCATCGCCCTTATGCAGGAGATGCACTGCACAATAGCCCAGGTAGCAGCAGTAGCATGCGATCAGTGTCTACCACACCTGCAGATGTCAACAGCCATTCCCAGCTGACGACATCAAGCACGACCAAAGGCAGCACCAGTGATGCCAAAAGCACCATCAGCAGTTTATCGTCTCCATGGTACCCACCTGCCAATCACTCGCCATTGAATGCTCGGTCTTCAGTACCGCCACCACCGCCTACACTTCACGATGAACGCTCCATTCTCTCTCGTCCCCTGACCGCCTTTCTCTGGGACAAAGACGACAAACCGTCTCCTATATCAGCACCCAAGAAAGACATGATGATCTTGCCTCCTCTCTCTTCTGCAAAGGCATCACCTTCACCAAACAACTTTGATCGATTGAAAACTGTATAAGAAAAAAAAAAGTTACAAAAGCACAAGGAAAAAGAACAAAGAACAAATGAAAAAAAAGTCCCCCTCCATACCAAAATAATGTATATACAAAAAATACTCAAATTCCCGTCTTGAAAATAAATAGCACCTTCAATGCATGTATAGTTATGCCATTGTGTAGAAGGGGCTACTATGGACATGTTTGCAATATTGTTTAAATGGCGCTAGCAAGATATACTAGTCTTTTTTGATGGTTTGAATCTCTTCTTCATATCGTGTCCTTGGGGCTACATAAATGGCTCAATAGTATTTGGATCAGGTATTTAGGGCATTATTGACATTTCAGAGACCTTAGATGTTGATCACAGGGCTTGACGAAGGTTGTAAATACGTCTATTGTGTCTTTTACTATACGAAAAGTGGGTTCCAGGGCAAAACACAGTCTAGCTGGGATTGAATTTTAGATACTACTACTCCACTGGTCCTCTAGATTCTTGTTTTGGACATCCAAAAACCTTTCAGGGCAAATTACACAAGATTTTTATAATTGAACAACAGGTATTTCTCTAGACCTATGCATGCAAAATTGAACGAAGAATCCAATGGTGTTAATTTCGAAGCGATCCGTTTAGTCTGTGGAGAG
>JAXQGS010000366.1:0-20361 GCA_037040325.1 Mucor sp. M7501 | reverse complement strand
ATGCCTAGGCAATTGGCATCATTGTAGCTAGCATGTGGGTGTTGATAAATTCATGATTTTGTGAATTTGTTGATTCTGAGCAGATGGGACTAGTAAAAGCCATTGGATTGCTATACAAATGTTGGCAGGATGTCTAATCAAAGCTGTTGGCCGTACTTTGTTTGATGGGGAAGTGTTAAAATTGGGCTTGTGAAAGACAATGTCGTTGAGTAATGGGGAAGAATGCTCAAGATGAACAATTTTTGATGGGCTGTAATTCTAAATTTCACTACATCACTACGGCTCAACTGAGGTGCTCACAGATCGTCAATGTGCTCATCACTGAAAACTGATACAGCAAACCTGCCAACTCAGGTTTTACCAAGGGCCATCCAATGAATCAAGAATATGTTTCCAGCCGCCATACATAATAGTAGGTTATTCGACAATACTGTCAGGACATGTGAAGAACGTTTCTGCCTATCAAAGGCTATCCATTCTCAATTGCAACCATTTGTCTTATCATACTACTTTAACAATCATTTATTCAACAAATGAGTACTTTTTACTAAAATAATATATAGCTATACTAGTGCAAGCAGATTCAACTCATTAAAGGCAATACCTAAGTCGAGAATGCCATCCTATGAACACCTTCCACATGCTTCTTGAAGAAGATTTTCGAGTTAAAGTAATGATCACACTGAGCGCAATATAAATCCGGGCTATTGATATCGATAAGCTCATTTGGATATCTGAATTGGATTACGTCTCTGTTGACAGGAGGTAATTTGACTTTATGAGCGAGTCTCAAGTGCTGACGATGGTGACCCAGAGTAGTCTGTCTTTGACGGCAGATGCTGCAAAGATGCTTACCCTCAGACGGTGGTGTTTGTGAATTGCGACTGGAGGTGGTAGTGGTGGCAGGCGTTGTGCTGAGTTTTCGTTTAATGTGATGTTGTGAACGCAAGTGTCGATAAAAGGAATCTTGGCTTTCGAATGTACGATCACAGAATGCACAGTTATTGTTGGGATCATCAATGTCCAGAACGGCGGATGCTCTTTTCTTTGTTGTTGGCTGTTGCTGCTGCTGCTGCTGATGTGATGATGGATCTGTAGCATTGTTTGAGTGAACTGCAAGCAAATGGCTGTAGAAACTGGACTTGTTTCGAGAGGTTTTATCACACAAAGGACAATGGAAACTGAGATTGCTGATTTCTGGTACGTGAGGGCTGGCTACGGAAGCTGGTGTATTCGAATGAGTTGAACCAGGCGTGTCATCTGGACTGGAAGGTGGACTGTGTGCTCTTTTTGCAGTGCTGTCTTTGTGAGGCTCTTTGACCGCTTGCTCGTCATCAGCATCTGATTGCTTTTTCGTTTTTCTCATGCTTTCAGGGTGAGCAGCCCACAGATGTACCACCAGAGCTGAACGGCTATCACATTCAGTGGAGCATCGACTGCATCGAAAGCTTGTTGTAGGAGTAGCTGATGAAGGTGTCTGGACGCTCTTTTTCTTGGGCGATGAATAGTCAAAGTTTTTGTGCACAGTCGACAGATGATGTGAGAGAGCTGAGCGAGATTCACACTGGACAAGGCAGCTTCTGCAGCGATACTGCACGGCGGTGGTAGTAGGCGTGGGCTGGGTGGCTTTCTCCTTGTTGTTGAGCGCTGCAATCATGTTATCACGGTGCGCAGACCAGCGATGTCGAGTCAGATCTGGTCGAGTATCAAAGTCAATCTCACAGCCTTTGCATCGAAATGTCATTGTGGTGTTGGCGGCAGTCGACGATGGATCAGAATCAGGAAGTATGAATCGAACCGTTTTGACTTTTTGGCGAGTTGGGCGTTTTTGTGTTAATTGCTCTTGGCCAAGATCGTCCGTCGTCGTCATCATAGATTCAACGTCCATGTCGCTATTTTCGGGTGTCTTTTTTTTGTATACTCGATGCACACTGTTGCAATGCGATAGATGCGCTTTTACGGATCCAAAGCCCATGCCGCACACTTTGCATTTAATCTTCAAATCGGGCGTTTCGTTGGCTGAAGCATTCGCTGTTTTTGGATTGTGCACCAGCTGTCTGTGTTGCATGTACGCTCGAGAACTTCGGTAATGGATGTTGCAGTCATTGCAGCGCGCCTTTTTTCCATTCTTTCGCTTGTTGTGGTCGCTTATCTGGTGTCGAGTCAAGGACAGCATGGAATCGAAAAGCTCGTTGCAGAATCGACAGTTGTACTTTAGTTCCTGAGGATCAGCGAGGGTGATTAATGGGCCGGTGTTTTCGCTGCCGTCTTTGGCTCGATTGCTTGCAGATTCTGTCAGCGCTAATATATGATGCACCATCTTCAAGTGCTTCTTGTAGTTGTTTTTGGTGGGGAATCGTCTCTCGCATGCTTGGCAGTAGTAGTTGGGATCGTTTATGATGGGATTCAAATGCAGATTCTTGATGCTGGTGCCTTCATAGCCTCTGCCGCTGTGGAGCGTTTGACGGTGCTTCATCAGCGACATGAAATCAGAGGTTCTGTGAGGACACCTAGCGCATTTGTAGATGTCGCCTTGAAAGTCATTATCTACGGTATATGCAAAGGTGAGTGCCCGGCTCTGTATACGTGTGTAGCCAACGTTCATTACCAGGAGTCCCTTGATGCCGTTGCATGCCATCCTTTCTAACGTTCACTTGCTTGTGTTTGGCCTCCAACTCTCTCGCCATAAGATCCTTCAAATCGTCCTTGTCATCGACTGTCATCTCTTCTTGTTCAACCATAGGTTCAGCGATGTTTGCATTGCTGTCATGGCCGTCGTCGTTCTTTTTGTTATTCCTTGCTTGCTGGTGAATACATTCGGTTCTGTACTCCTTTTGCTCGACAAAGAGCTTCTCTGCTTCACTTGTGCTGTCTTGCTCGCTGGTTTTCTGCTGCTCCTGGTGGGTGCTGCTGCCATCGTTGTTGTGCTCGTCGACCTGCTCCTGCTTTAGCGCAAACACCATGTCGCTTCCATGGATTGAAGCATCCTCCGCATGTGCATCGTCGTTGTCTGTATCAGAGCAAGCGGGGCTCTGCTCCCTTGATAAGAGTGCACTGCTATCCGTTGGTGATCTTGGCCCTTGCTTGGGGATCATGTTGGCATCAGGGCCCTGGCTGTAAGAAGCGTCCATTGTCTGCATAGCCGGATCTGCAGTTATCGGATGATCAGCGTTTGTATTCTCGGCATCCACCACTCGTGGTATAAGAATGACAGCGCGCCTGGTTGTTGGTTTCATGTTTTTGATAAGAATAATGTAAAAAAGAAGAAGTTTGATTTTCGGTCAAGGCAACAACAACGCCACATTTTAAAGGGTGCTTTCACAAGCCGCTCTGTTGGAAGGAAGATCGATGTGTGTCAACTTTATTCACTTTTATAGACTAGATGGTGTACTGTCATTTGGCTTTACTACGACGGTCGGCCTCGTTTGCAAACAAGCTGAAGGTGATGCTTTACGCGAAGATGTCTTCTAAAGTTGGAGATTCTTTTAATGTAGATGTCGCATTTAGCACAATAGCATTCAGGACTGTTGACATCGATCACTGCATCAGGATTGGGTAGTGGTATCGGATCCAGCGTCATTTGGTGCGTGTGTCTGCAGTGTCTGCGAAACAGCTTTCTCGTCTTTAATGTGCTCTTGCAAACACGGCAGTACCAGTTGGGATCAAGCGGGTCAGGAAGAAAAGAAGGGTCATCGCTGGGCGATCGCATGGATTTCAGCTTCATTTTGTGCGCACTGCGAAGGTGAGAGCGATACTTGTTTTGATCAAGAAACGTCTTTTGGCAGGAGCGACAGTAAAAGTTGGGATCATCTACATCAGGTGTCTGCTGGTCTTTTGCTTGCTGTGTGGTTTGCGGGTCGTTGCTCGTGGCATGAAATGTGGCAGCATGCACCTTGTAATAGTGTATGGATGAATAAGTCCTCTTACAAGCGCGACAGTAGCCATTTGGATCATCCATATCAGGAGCCATGTTTCGCTGTGATCTGGTAGACAGGTGTGTCATCTTGTGCACAGTGATCAAGTGGTTGCGATAAGAAGTAGCATGGAGGTATGTCTTGTCGCACAAACTGCAATGATGGTTGGGATCCTTTGGATCTGGTGTGCTAGTGCTATCAGGGATTTTGACGGCGGGCTTGGTGTGATGTAGGCGGCTGCAGTGGGACAGATACAGCTTCTGGGTCTTGTAGGTAAAATCACACACCCTGCAATAGTTGTTGGGATCTTGCAGATCAGGAAGGTCGCTGCTCTTGTCTCTTTTGGCCGGCGCTGTCATGTTGTGCACTCTTCTGCAATGCAGCCAATAATTGTGCTTTCCAGCGTAGCTGTACTGGCAGGCACGACAGTAGTTGTTTGGGCTGTCCCACTCGGGCAGAATTTCCAGATTTCTTCGGCTTCTCAGGTACATGTTGTGCACTGTGCCCAGATGCTGGTTGTAGCTCTTTTTGTCTGCACACTTGATGTCGCATACTCTGCAGTAGAAATCAGGATCCTGAGGAACAGGCTGTAAGCCCTTGCGGTTGGCTGGCACTGCTTCTGCTGCTGTTGGCTTCAAAACCATGTAGTGCGTGAATTTGAGATGGTACCAATACTTGTCCCTGTCTGCGTATGTCCTCTCGCAGGATCGACAAAAGAGCTCAGCGTCATGTATGTCTGGCTCCAGCTCCACATGTTTGATGGTGTTGTTTCTGTGTTTGATGGTGTGCATGGACGCTAGGTGATTCAAATAGGTGATAAGGCTCGACATGATCTCATGGCAGGTCTGGCATTGATAATAGTAATCCAATTGACTCGTATCAATCGCTATGTAACAACAGTGTGAGTACCAAAGCTACGCGTCCGCTGTCAGACGTACGTGGTAAAGATGCTTTCTTTGACAGTTCCTCTTGTTTTATACGAGTGCCTGGCTCGTCCATGGGTATATCAGCAGTGTCGTTGCCATGCATCGTTGGCTTGTGTTCTTGTTTGGGTTGCTTTTCATCCAGTTTCGTGTCTTGAGATGGATTGGACTGATGTTCACTGCTTGAGCTCTTGATCAGCCATGGTTTGTCAGTCTCGGCATGTGTTGTATTTGTAGATATGCTTTCTAAGGCTTCGTTTCGTGTGGGACATTCCTTCTTTTCAGGGGCTCGAAATGCGAAATCCAGAGATGAGTGATTTTGCTTTAATGTGGTTTTCATCTCTCTGATTTGGTGGTATATAAAGAAATGGAGCAAAAGAGAACAACTTGTATGGCGGCGTAACTTCACTCTTGTAACATGAACAAGCCACCTGCAACTCATCCGTGTAACTGTGTTTGTTCATGCAAAGATCAAGAAGCGGAGAGATGCCGGGTGTCTGTTGATGTAGTATCAAGATCAAGTCATTGTCGTTGAAAGCCTTTTACACACATGCTATTCAATGCAAATTAAATGAGAGAAAGATAAACGCAAAAACAATGAAATATGTATTTGTTTAGATGAATAAAGATAAAAAAAAAATAAAAAAAAGTAAATAAAAAATCTAAATAGACGAAAAATTAATGAGAAGGAGGAGGAGGAGGAGGAGGAGGAGGAACAGAGATGTTGTGCGCACTTTTTAAATGCTGTCTATAGTTGATATAGGTGCGATTGCACTGGGCGCAGTAGGACTTGGGGTCATTGGGGTCAATAGTAGCATTGTAGAAGGATCGACGTTGAGGGCTCAGCTCCATCTTGTGCGTTACTCTGCAATGATGTCTATATGGCGGGTAGGTTTTCCATCCTTTTTGACATACACGGCAGAAAAAGTTGGGATCGTGAGGGTCAGGGAGCGAGGAGGAGGCAGAGGAACCAGCGACGGGATCCTGGTGGTGCACGAGGAGGAGATGCTTCTTGTAGTTGTCCTTGAAGAAAAAGTTGTGCTGGCAGGTACGGCAGTAAAAGTTGGGGTCATCGGGGTCAGGGCGCGAAGCATCGTCGTTTTCCGCCTGGACAGAAGAAGAAGAGGGAGCACCGATTTGATGCACAGCAAGGAGGTGAGTCTTGAAGTTGTCAGATGAGGTGGAGGTGGAGTCGCACACGCGGCAGTAAAAGTTTGGGTCGTTGACATCAGGCGTTTTGTGGTCTTCGTCAATGTTCAATGCGTGTATGCTATGCAAGTGCTCCAAGTACATCATCTTGCTGCTGAAGTCACTGCTGCAAGAACGGCACTTGTACAACTCTTCGTAGGATGTAATAGTAACCATGTTTGCCTCAACCTTTGTCTTGTTGCTGATGCTGTGGACAAAGTTTGTATGATAAACATAGTTTTTCTTACTAGAAAAGTTGGCACCACATGCCCTGCAGCCGATCTTGTTCTTTTTTTGTTGCTTTTGGATGATTTTTGGTGCAATCGATTTGGACGAGGAGGAGGAGGAGGAGGACACAGAGCTGGGCTTTATCCCATGATAGGACTTGAGATGGCGAAAGTAAAACTTTTGACTGATGTAAGTAAAATCACACTTTCGGCAGTAAAAGTTGGGATCATTGACTTCTGGCTCCAAGGTATCTCTCACTCTAACAATGAAGTGCAAGGTCTTGAGATGGTACTCAAAGGCATCTTTTGTAGAGAAAGTCTTTTCGCAAGTTGCACAGTAGTTGTTGGGGTCGTCGACATCAGGTTCCAAATTCATGTGCTTGTATCTGCTGCGATGGTTGACATTATGAACTTCTTGCTTGTGCAATAGAGTGGATCTCAGATCCATCAGTTTCTCACCACACAGATTGCAGCAGTAGTAGTACACATCCTGGTTAAGACGAGTGTCTGAATAGTAAATGTGTGAGCATAATATGTCAAGAGGGTATTCAAAGAGCATCAACTTACTCTCCAAGCCGTCCTCTGCTTTTGCAGTTTCTTCTTTCTTGATTTCAATGTCTGGTCTCTCGGCCAGCTCATCAGCGACGTCTTGAAGTTGGTGAATGACAATCTTGATGTTCTTTTTGTCTTCCTCCTTGACTTGCACTAAGGTGCTAGTGGCAATGGCGCTGAGAGGTTCGTAGGTAGGTTCTTGCTTGATGGTAACTGACATTGATAAAGAAGAGTAAAGATACTTTTTGATTGCTCTCCTCTTTACGCCACTATTTATAATCCCGGGACACAAGTCACCAGTCATCAAGGTTGTAATATAAACATGTAGTTTGAGTCCATTGCAAAGATGCTGTTTTGAAGATCTTGGCTGTGGACATTGACATTAGCATTCATCAAGCACTGTCCTGCCTAGAGTGGATGCCGAGAAATCAACAGAGTAATGTCTCCTTTGTACTTGATTTACATTGCAATTTACTGAATCTTTTTATAAACATCATGGCCTGAAAGTAAATGACATGTTGACAAGATGGACAACCTATTTGTAGTGTAGTAGTACCTGATGAAATCGTGAAACACTTTATTCACCGCTTTTGAAATTACACTGTGTGTTTCAAATCGAAATAAGACGGCTCATATTCACAGCATTCCGGATACTAATCTATCGTATAGTAGAGCGATCTTTTTTAAAAGAACATAATTGTCGAGTTTCAGCCTTGCCGATCAGTGTGTCATATCATGATTCTGTGTACAGCTCAATACCACCCGCGCATGAATTCCAATTGAAATACCGTTGATCATATATACACATGTGAGACAGATAATCGCACAAGATACGACGAGTAGAGTCAAATCAAGTGCAACAAGCAAATTCACTTCAACATTGACTTGATACTTTAATCATACCGTGCATAATAAAGGCCACAGAAACCTTGGCAGGACGATGCGATGAATAACGCGATGAATGGATCCAAGCGATTTACAGCTACAAAAGGCCCAATCACATTTCGTGCAGTGATTATTGAAATCCTCCATGTCTGGCGTAGCTTCGAGATTGTCTAAAAGCTTTTCCGTTCTGCTGTTTACTGGTTTTGAAGCCCAAACTGTTATTGAAATACAGAAAAAGAGAGTGCCGAGGAAAAAATTTATAGATTCAGTTCTTTTTTACAATCAAAGCATGTCTACTTCAAGCGTCTCTTTGTTGACCAGAGAACTTTCATTTGCACCTTATGACGTAAAATGGATTCCCTGTTCAGCTAGAGTATGCACTGTAGGCGCTACTAATCATGGAACGGGCAAAATTGCTGTGTATAGCCTCGTTGGAAAACAGTTGGAGCTGAAAACTGAGGCAAGTCGATATCATCCTTTGTTTGCAAGTAAACTGATTCCATTAAAGACAGAAACCAATGCAGCGGTGAGATGTGCAACTATTACGGGACAGACACGTAGTTTAGCAACAGGCGATTTTGAGGGCCAACTTCAAATATGGTGAGATGTATACCTGGAGTATCAAGCGACTAATTTGGCTCATCCCTATTTGACGATATAGGGACACACAGCGCTTCGACATTCCATTAATCTCATTCAAAGCGCATGAAAGTATCATCAATTCGATAGACAGTTACAATCAATCAAAAGAACCACAAGAGCTCGTTACTGGCAGTCGCGACGGTAAGTTTGTGATGGACATTACAATAGATTGCTATTCACATGTCAGAATACCAGGAACTGTCAAAGTGTGGGATGCTCGACAACAAGAAAAGGCAGTTTTGACAATCAAGTCAAAAGAATCGATTGATATATGGGCTGTGGCATACGGTATAAGATAGCACTGCATCCTGCAATGTGATGTATCCCAATTAACCCTGACATGTAGGTCAGTTGAAAGGCGAAAAGGTGATTGCAGTAGGATATGAAAATGGAGACATCAAGCTATTCAATGTCAATGGGTCGCAATATTTATGGGAGTTGCATGTCAAGGATGGCATCTGCTCTATCGAATTCAACCACGATAAACTATTGGCGAGTACACTATCCGGTGCTTATGTGATCGACATTGCCACGGGAAAGGCCTCCGAGATCCAGGTACATTTGTGCTGCTATGGCTCCCAAATGATCATACTAACAAAAACAATTGCAGTCTCCAACAACATTATGGTCTGTTCGACATATACCACAGCAATCACAGTATTTCAGCGTAGCGGGAGGCGATGGCAATGTGACGACGTACAACCAAAAAGACATGAAGCCGACAAATGTGCTTAATCTTTCAAAACACCCCATTATTTCTTTAGACTGGAACAAGGAGAAAAAGGGCCTGTTTGCATGTTGTTCGTTTGATCAATCCCTCAAAATTGGTATGGTATTCAACAGTTAATAAACTTCTCTACTTCTTTATTATTTTTTACGGTCTGCTTTCCATTTATACACTGGTAATCCAAACTCATCCTTGCCCACTTGCTTCTTTCTTCCCTTTTGTCTTAAAGCCTTTTGTGTCGCTAGTTCTCTTTCTGCTTTTGCTAATTCTTCTTCACGCTTCATACGAGATTGCAATTCCTTGTATAAACGCTCTCTTTCCTTCTTGATATCCTTTAGTTCTCTGCCAGTGTGAGGTGCAATAATGGCTGTTTCACGTAGTGTTTCAATGCGAGGTCTGTTGAATTTACGGTTCACTAATTCAGGTAAGGTATCGAGGTGTTTAGCAGGGCTGAATTTGCGAACTTGTTTTTCAGAGTCTACGAATACAATGTGATTTGATTTGTTCTTCTTTGCGGGTCTTTCGTCTTCTTGGTCAGAGTCCTCTTCCTCGTCATCTGAATTCTTTCCGTCGTCTATAAAGTGAAGCGATGCCTGCAGTTTCTCTAATTTCTAAGGGAGAATATGTGTCAATAAGAGCATCTTGAAATAAACATCGGCCAACGTACTCTTTTGCTGAGATCTCTTTGATATTTGATGTATTCTTTATCCTGTGTTTTCATCAATTGCACCATTTCATCTGGTAATTCTTCGTTACGCTTCTGGATATGCACACCGCCCTTGGTTTGGCTGTTGACCATCTTGAAGTAGAATTCATCGGGATTTCTGAACAATGCCTTCTCTCTCATTGCCTTCAACTTGTTTTGCTTTCCATGGTAATCTTTGGCACGCAAAAGGTAATCCTTCTTCTTTTCCAAAAGGCCAAATCTCTCTCTGCCAGCGGTTTGGCCACGCTCCTTGTGATTTCTTCTCTGAACTGCGTTACGTAAAGTTGACATGATGGATATGGATGTGTTGTTTAAAGTAGAGAAAGAGGTCAAAGAAAAAAATTCAAACCCTCGACAAATGTCAAATTCCTTCGCTCTAGTCACATTGACAGAGAGAGAGAGAGGAAAAAGGGTCACATTGAGGGCAATGCATGGCATGAATGCCAGAGGTGGCTCTTTGTTCTCTGAATGCTCATTGATTATCCATGGTTATAAAAGAATTTATTGCTCTGCTATGAAAAAGGAAGATCAATAGACGAGATTTCCAGTAGAAACACACTAGATAACGTCCCCGCATTTACTTTGACCTCTGATTCATCGTCTTCGTTATCAATATACTTGAACTCGTCAAACTGGAAGGACTCTTTAGATATTTGCCGGCATTTTAGCTTCCATTTGTCCAAGAGATGTTGTATGCTTCGTTTAGGGCTTCTCTCTTGGTAGGTAGTGTAAAATTTACAGTCTACATTGTGTTTTTGGATGACAAACGACACAGTGGCAATCAGATTTTCAAATTCTATAAGGGACATGAGTGCTAAACACTAAATTTCATCATCATAATGCTTACGGGATGGCTCATAGAAAGTATCGCTCCCCAGAATATAGTCTACCCTGCTGTTTCGTTCCTTTTCAACACGATCCAGTAGCGTATCTATGCTATTTTCTGATCCAAACTGTCCCCATTTGATGGCCTGAATCCAAGCTTCATGTATGTCATTTAATCGAATGCAGCTTCGCACCACAGGTAGTATTTCAGGTATATCGCTTAGAATCAAGTGTGCTGACGGCGTAGATTTGCCAATGACAATGGACGGTAGAGATGTTCCTGCACCCAACTTCACTATACCACGTTATTCCAACATCTACAAACGTGCTCCCTCGGGCACTTACCTCGAGCACCGTTCTATTCTTGAAGAAATGACGCTGATGCCACACAAACTCTCCCATCACAAGCGCTGACGGCCATATGTAACAGCCATAAGCTGCATCGAGCACCTAACAAATACAAATTGATTAGTCTCGCAGGAATTATTGTCTTGAACGCTTTACCTCTTCGATCAAGACATGGATTTCATCTGTATCAATATCCCCCGAGTAGCCGATGCGTTTTATACTACAATATGAATTAGAGCTGTTGCATTAGTTACCAGGCGCAAGCATACCTCTTTCTGGGTTTACTCATAGTCTGTGTGTTGAAGTAGCAATGAAAACATATGGAAATTGACATGAATCGAGTTTCTAGGAGTTTGAGTGACGACGTTTGAACTACTGTACATTGAATATATTGGATTCGTTGGACGTTGAGCGACGAAACTTTCAGGCATGCATACAATACGATTCCTGCTTTGGCATGAATAAGTTAAATGTTACGAATTTTGCGCAGAAGCAGACTTTTCACAAAGGATTGCTTGCGCATTTTTCTTAAAAAGCAGAGCCATTTATTATCATTTTCTAATCTAGCTTTACATTTCCATTTAAATAATTGTTTGCACAAGCAAGTTCAAATAGTACAATAAAGTGTACAGCCCCTAGTTGTTACTCACAAGGCTTGAATAAGGTTGTGAACAAGTGCATATATAGCTCATATGATTAGACTTCAAAAAGAGCAGCCTTCTTCATTGTTCATCAGATGGCCACTCCGCGTCGATGCGGCTCAGAAAGCCATAGCAGAACATCTCACCAAAGCTGTCGTCTGAACCCAAGAAACGTGCCCAATAACGAGAAAAGATCCTTAACATGTATACTCAAATTTCAGGTTTTAGGATGCAGCAGCATGCAATTGGAGCCTGCAGGATGATACCGGTAGAGATTGAGCATAGCCAAGTCAATTAGACGTCTACAGCGTCTTTTGTTATTCATAGAATAGGTTTCCAGGGCAAAACGCAGCATAAGCTGGGATTGAATTTTAGAAGCTGCTGCTCCTCTAATCTTCTGGGCCATGGATCTGGAAATCCAAAACCCTTTCAGAGGCATTTACACAAGATTTTTATAATTAAACAACAGGTATTTCTCTAGACCTATACATGCAAAATTGAACGAGGAATACAATGGTGTTGGTTTTAAAGCGATCCCTTTAGTCTGTGGAGAGTAACTGTCGAAAAATGCAAAACACGTTTTCGGAGGAAAAGTCTAAAACCCGAATAATAAAGTGGTCGCAAGACACTTTTACATGCTCAAATGCGTTTCTACGATTGTTTTGAGCATAGGAACACCTTAGTAGAAAACTTCATTTTTGAGGCGAAAACCTCCATCATTCAAAATCATTGATTTTTCCCTTGCTAGTACAGGGCAAGATTTGCGAAAAATCGATGATCAACTCAATCCCCAAAAAATTGCTGAAAAGTGATCCATAACGTAATGTCAGGTCGTAGAACACGATCGCGCCAGTTTTGAGGCCGAGATCGCGGCTCGTTGGCGAGATACAGGCGATGTAAGTGCTCGATTTTACAGTGGTAAATACATTTGAAAGCTGCTCACTGAAAATTGCGCTTATTAACATCAGATTTGATGGTCTGTAGTCTATCATCCAGCGAAACAGTGCATTATTCAACTCTTTGTTCATTAAAAAGCGCGAGTTTTCCAGAGAATTTCTGCACAGATCTACCTAGGAAGCGTGTCCAATACCCAAAATCGATGAAAAGGCTGTTTTTGCAACAGGTATCAAATCGATTGACTGGCATTGTGTCATTTGGCGGATGAGTGAAAAGAAAGATATCTCTCGCCCGATTTTGACATAGCCTTCCCTTACTATTAAAAGGCATTTATAGTCCAACTGATGAACAGAATTGATTCACTTCGTAGGATGCAACATTGCATTAGTTGGGTAAGCCCGCTGCAGACGCGAGCTGTGCACCCTCCATTGGAGGCGCTCTCATAGAATAAAGCTAAAACTGTGATTTCAATTGATTAGAAGGATACAAACCTTTATACATGTCAAGATCGAACTGCCTTTGTTATTATATGTGGAACAAGACACAAATGAAGATAGCTCCTAGCAGTGGAATATAATTATCTATTACAATACTCACTTGATTTACGGGAAGACTCTTGTTTCAGCTCCAAGAGTAAATCCAGATTTTTGAGCTTTTCATACTCGGTCTTGGTTTTTAAGTTGTGCGTTACATTGTATAGCTGCAAACTAGATCAAACCAAACTTTTGTGATACCAATGTTGCAGAATTTGAGATTTTCTTGTCACAATGTTGATAATTGTACAAATCAAGCCAACTTCCTCAGAGCATGTAAAGTGCAGTAATAAAGTGGTATGCTTGATGTATATGATAACGTATCTAATTGTATTCACCTCCCTCAAAGTTCTTTCAAGCGGTATTTTAGCCGGTTAATCATAAGCTAGTTCAATGAACTATCCAATGTTTCTTGTGGAAATTATACGACCAGCGTAACTTTGTTTCTGGTCATATTTTCTACAGTTTAAATTTTTGTGTCTGTCAAAAGAGAGAAATGAACGATAAACAGACCAAAGACCTGTCAAACTTTAATTTCGTGCACGGACCTTTTAATTGCATGTACTACTTTTTGTGCATGTCTATTGTGATCTTTCTACATTGAGCTTTTGCAACTATTTCATTCAATCTCCCTGTAGGAATCAATATTAATTTGCAGTAGGCTAAAGTCAATAGAATTCCTGAAGAAAAAAAAAAGACGGGCGTACCCAAATGTAAAACCCCTCATACATAAGGTCTGATACGGATTTCCGCTTCCCGCTGTTAAAAAAGCTAAATATCATAGGAAGATCCGATCGAAATGCTTTTTGCATTGTACGTACTTTATAATAGGATTGTTTTATCATGATAGGGAAATTCAAACAATCGTTCGATTATTGAGAAATTCATTTTGACATCATGTAACACAACAAATCTTAGTAAAGTTGTGTTTGGGTTTGTCCCAATGTCTTTGAGTAACATTGCATTGTTTATGTACATTTTGCGTTTGGAAACACTTGTATGGTGCAAAAATGTAACAAAGTTTACATGCATACCATTTTGAAATGCTTCCTTCTATTTTTCAAAGTGCTACACATGATCTGTCATTTGCTACATCTATCATCATCTTTATGGCCTCAATTTATATATTTATTTGAAACCTTTTTAATTTATGTAAAACCAATGTTGATGAATAATGAATCAAAGCTGCTCAAATCCACACAAGTATACGCAAATACAATTTTATCACCATCCAATCTAAATGACAGTGGACTCTGCTACACTGCAGCCAAATGTATTCATAATGTTTTCATTTGATACGGTGACTTGGGCCTCTGGGTAATTCAGAATGATATTGGGGTCGATTTCGATGGTCTTGATGGGAGAATCTGGTATAGATGAGCATGGTGATAATGCTACAGTGCCGTCATTGAAATATTCTGGATTGGATATAGTCCCTCCGCTTTTGATGGTAAGGGGATCAGTTAATGAAAAGGTGGTTTTGAGACGAAGTGAAGAGACGCGCTTGTTTGGAGCATTCGGTAAAGATGCAGACGGTCTGTTTGCGCTCTTGTCAGAAATTGGAGGAGGAGAGTTGAGCATCATGTCGATGCGGCATTTTTCGACAAAGTTGGGAGAGATTGGAGACCGGTTTGTGCTTCTCCATGCAGAAGTGGCATTCAAACTTGAATCACGAATAGGCTCATTGTATCTGAGTGGTGGCGGTGATGCTCTCTTTTTACGTTGGCTTGATTTCTTTGGAATCGGAAGAGCAGTATTTAAGGAGGGAGTACTATTTTCTATCTTGACTGGGACTTCTACTGCAGGATGGCCGCGACTACTGCCTTGAGCCATGGATGTGATATTATGCTGCTTATCAATCGCAAATGAGCCACTAATATTGAGTTGCTTCTGAGGAAAGCTGTCATGTTCAATGATTGCACAATGTCTACTACTGTCTCCATTAGGTATTGAATCTTTGTTGTTGCCTTGCTGGGTATTGACTGGCTGTTGTAGACAGAGAGGAGTAGTGGTATATGACAAGGATCTACCATGGTATTGATGAGAGAGAACGTTATCAGAAGATAAGTGATGATTCTTGGTGCGAGCTAAATTGAATATTCCTTTAGCTGGCTAGGCAGATACAAATGATGAGCAAAATTTACCTTGTTTGCTCCACTTGGAATGATCTAAAGGAAATATTGGAGAGCTCTTTGATAATTTAGGTTGAATTTCGACTGATTTGTGAGAGTCTTTTTGGTGATGAGTAAAGTTGAAAATACTGGTATGATTGCTGAATGAAGTAGTAGATGAGGTCTTCTTCTTTTTTGTAGACTTCTTGTTAAAGATGTTCATTAGTACTGTGTTGAATTTTGAGGTTTGATGTTGTTGAGAGTGTGATGAAAAGGAAGAAGAAGGAGCAGCAAGAGGAAATGCTTCTACTGGAGGAGCAGTAGATTTTTGAACATCCTGTGGTATATTCTGTTTGTTGCTACTGTCTTCTGATATTTTCAAGCAGGATAAAAAGTTGATTCTTTCGAGATAAATATCACACTGTGCATTATAAGTAATATTAGAAAGGACGCATATAGTTATCCACTTTGGTTCAACTTACAATAGACTTTAAGCCTGCTGTATCATTGTTGCTACTCGATTGTTGTAATACAGATACCAATAGTTCTACAGCTTCAGTATAAGCAGCGATTGCGTTATGAAAGTCATTGGATGTATCGTAATTGACAGCGGCATTTGCTCTTTCTAATGCGAGATCAATGCATTGCTTGATCGTGGCATATTTTAATGAATTTTTCATATTTGTCAAGATGGTACAAGGGACAAAGACGGCAGCAGAAATTGCGATTGAGCAACATGTTTATATAAATCATACTCTGCTCATCACATTGTAATAGTACACGGAGATGTTCCGAATTAGAGTATTCTGAATCAAATCTACACGTTTTATTAAGTGTGTTTCACTTTAGCAAGTTTTGTCTGTGTGCTTGGCTGATCAATCGTCGTATAGAGTTAAAGGTCAATCTCTCTTGAAAGAACACGATTACATACCACACAATCGCTTTCAAGAATGATATAAAGATTTTATCGCGTTCGATCCTCAAGTAAAATCCACGGTTTGTGGTGATAATACTATGCCCACAGTTTGATGTAGGCTGTAGGATCCCAGCAATTCATATCAATATACAGTACAGCGGTCCAATATATTAAAAATACAATACGACGACCTATTTATTAATGCCTGGAACCCTACATCATCCTTCCCTTGTTCTTCCCCATTTTCTCAAGATGCTGTGATGTTTGCTAAAGTCAATCCTCAATCCTCAATCATCAATCGAGTTGCAATTGGTGTTATATTGATGCTTTGTTTTTTCGCGTCCTATCGATGCTACAAGTAATGTTTCTCACCTGGTTATTTCTCGCTGCAAATGGCAAACATTATCTCATTATACATAACACAATTGCATTAAAAGTTGTTTGTTGCGCCGTATTAGTTTGAAACATCATGACCCAAAAGAGATGGTACGTTGTGTTTCGGTCGTGTGCTGTTGGTTTACCTTTACTTTTAAAGACTATAAACTAGACATGAACAGTTTCCTCGATAAACAAAGACAAGTTCATCTGCTTTAACTCATTTAAAGCAATTTTATAGAGCTTCTAGTTCTAGTATCAGTCAAGAAACTTACCTCAAGGTTGTTGGCCAAAGTACTATAAAAATTTTGCGCAGTGCAAGTTTAATCATCCCACAATACTACATCGAACTTTAAGCCATATTGCTATTTAAAGCATGTTTAGTAACTTTTAACTGATTGAGATACTCTTTGACACATCTTGTTGATCTTTAGGAGGTTACTTGAGGAAAGAAAGAGAGAGAGAGAGGCAAGTGTTGTTTGCTTACAACACATTCAACAGAGATGAGCAAGCGCGGTCTCTTGATTTATTTTTACTTGTGGTGACACTACAGATCCCATACATAAAATTGACGCTAGAGAATGTACAGATAAAAGAAAAGGAAGAGAAGGATATAGAGAATACTTTACTTTTTACTACAACAGCCTTGCTGAAGGTTGTATTTCAATCAGTTACTTTGATTCTTTGCCAAATCATCACATTGATTTGTTCTGAATTCACATGTGCCCCCCATGGACGCCTTTTTGTCGATGCTAAAGACAGTTTTCTCGTAGCAAATGTTCATTTTCTAGGATTTTTTTTTTGTATAGGATGGCTCAGAGTGCTTATACAAAAGAATAAGCACCATGTAGCGATTTACAACGATTTACAAGTAACCACAGCTCATTTTCTACATTTCAAATGGTGCAATATAATATTGCTATCGTTACGATACGTATTCTCTCTAGAGGATTGGCAGTAACTTGAATGCCTTGCTAGCAATACTATATACCAACAGATCTCTTTCAATCTAAATTTCGAGCTACACATGTTTCATATGAAATTACCGTTTTTCTCCCTGGCCAGAGGACTCCAACAAACACCATGATACAAATAAAACACAACGGATAATCGCCTAATTTCATTTTCCAGCCTCTTCTATCTCTTTCTCGACATTGCGATACAACTAAAATATATTAAATTAATAAAAATTAATGAATAAGTGGCGCCCATCATACATCATAGCTGCCACCCCTTCTCCTGTGCCATTTCATATAGAGGCAATGTATCCCTTTGTAAATCCAACAAGCAGATTGTCATACGACTGATATATTTATATTGGCGAGTTAAAATTTAATGTTTAGTGTACACAACACTTGTAATATTCAACTTTCTATTCTACCAATGATACGCCAACCCCCCAAAATCTAAATTTCTTATCGATTTTCCCTGCAACATCACCGATCAGAAGAGAACTTGTACGATTTGCAGTGAAGTAAATGCAGAAACAGAGAGCTAACTTGATATGACATTTTAGTGCACAATGTGTTGCAATGGCATGTGGTCGATTTCTTGTTCTTTATTCCAATCATTGCTTAAGAAACGATCCATACAAATTATCCTGCTTCTGTGTGTGTGTATAAAATTGGGGTTATTTTTAAACTTTTGTATGTTTAGAGATCCGTAAAGAGCAAAAAATTCACATCTACTTTTTTTTTCTTTCTCTAGTAACCATACGTTTTGTGTCAGTCTTGAAATTATGATACAACAGGGGTAGTTTTTGTGTGTCATGTTTAGTGAAAATTTGTTATACTAAAGACAGATCAGATAAAGAATGAAAAAAGCAGTAATGAAAAAGAAGGGTATGATCCGTTACTATCATACATGGATCTAATTATAAACAAAATGGAAAGAGCACGAGCATTCGATACATTTTGTGCATTTTTTTTCATAAGAATCAGCAATTGGCTCACACAGAATCGCACACGAGTAGTCTAAACATTTTTATATCAATGATAGATTCGAGAAATGCTACAACCCCTTGTTCGTATCATATCATGACTCGATCATTTAATTCGTCTTGTTTCTTAAGCTTTGACGTGCTCGCATTTCATCTTAATTTAGCTTAGTCTTTTCTGAGAGCTGACTTGATTTCGATCCTCACTTGGTTACCTGGCAACTGATAGCGAAAAAAAAAAAGCTGGCCCTGGCTCAGCTCATCCCACTTTTTAGTGTAATGATAGAATTCCATGGCATTGTCGATTTAATTTTGATATCTCCTTGTTAATGTGGATTTAATAACAATTAACGATCTTTCAATCTTAAATAATTTAGTATCACATCAACCGAGTAAATGGACTAGGTACATGTTTTAATCCAGTACATTTACTTCAAGATTTTATATAAGCATTTATATGCTACTTTAAATTGTTTTGCATGATACAACCTTTCTTGACACGCATACATATAGCAAGAACTATAGAGACTAAACCTCCTTCTCCCTGCTCACTTGCAACAAGAATGATCGAAGCTTGCACACATTTATATCTAAAAATTTCTATTTATGGTACTAATTCCTGCTTTAAGGGCCCTGATGTCGTTAACATTTGGGTATTTAAAATCAAAAACATTGAAGGAATAGTCTCTTGTCTCATGTAACGCATTTCGAAGAATTTCTATCAAATGCATGCAAAACTAACCTTCTCATTTACCGAGGATTTTGATACGATTTCCAGTGATCTACCTTTCTTTCCATCACCATCATCCCAACCCCACCCCCCTTTTTTTTGTGCGATTCCCATAAAAGGCTGTCATTGAAAAAAGTGAAACAAGGATTGATTAAATCGACACAGCCAGCACATTTTTTTGTAATTAAAAGCACTTATATTGTTGTCTCTTTGCGGGTCTAATACATTTTGTTGTCATTGGTTTTTGGACCTCTGATTTTTCCTAATTTTATAGAAACTCCAGCTGAAAAAAAGTTACATGAAGATTGATCCCCTTGAGTTACTTGAAAATAAGCTTGATTTAAGGTTCAAAATTTGAAACATGCTAAAATGATTCTTAAAACTTTGCATTGTAATCTCCCACTAGAGTGCAGGAATCAGTTGTTGGAGATAAATCGGAGCTTGTAACACATATTCGGAGAGCGAATATCAAAACCGTGTGGATCATGAAATTGTGTACCTTTTTCCCGCTCTGTCCCCCCTTCAATCATAAGCTTTGGTACCACTGAAGAATCTCAGTAAAGCATTAATAATGCCTTGCCTTTTTTCATAAAAAAAACAGAGAAATCCAATGGAAAAAGTACATGGTTACACATAAATTTTAAAACAAGAGACCGCATTTAACAATGCCTTTTTAAATGATTTTTTTTTCCAAATGACCAGATGTCGGTGTGGGGGGAGAGGATTGATGAGACGATCAAGAAGAAAGTATATGACACTCCTAAACGTATGAAATCCCAAAGATATAAACGACAGAATCCCTTTTCTCTCTTGATCCATTATAAGAGGAGATCAAATAATTGTAGACGCACAATATGGTACTTCAATCTACCACAGTCTGAACCCTTTTTTTTTTTTTTCTCAAGATGATATTTTAAATTTTTCTCGGATATTACCGTTGCTTACTTGGGCTCCTTCTGGGGTGTGTTATTTTTTAAAGTGACTCCGTTTGTATCAATTTATATATATAAATACAAGGTTTAAATTTTTAATTCATTTAAGCAATTGTTTCTTTCTTTCTTCTTTCTTTCTCACTCTTACTCTTTCAAAAAAACACCTATTTTGTGTTTAGAGAAGAAATCAAACAACAACAACAAAAGCCAACCTTCCGCCTCGCCTCTTTCCCATCCCATCCCCACATTTACCCCCTTTCTTTTTTAAATTAAAAAAGTCACCCATTCGAGAAACTGGTACCTTAAAACAGAAAATCAACTTTTTAACAGATCCAGAAACTATTTACATCAGC
>JAXQGS010000365.1:0-20792 GCA_037040325.1 Mucor sp. M7501 | reverse complement strand
AATCCATCCAATTGCACTGGCGTGATCAGCGCGTGCGCGAGTATAGAGACATGCTACGTTTTAAACTCGAGCATCAAAATTCAAGTTGAAATTCGAAGAGAAATTAAAAGAGAAATTAAAAGAGAAATTAAAAGAGAAATTAAAAGAGAAAAAAAAGAGAAAAGGGGAAGAAATAGAGAAAAAGATTGCGAGCGATGGTTCCAAGGTATAGTCTCTGCTGCAATTCTCAATGATTCTGTCAGTCAACAAGTCATATTGGACTGTTTAATAGACAAAATTGAGCGACGAGATGAGATGAGACTTTAATTCAAAGGCTTTTATGAATTGTCTTTTTCGCTAAAGTTGTTGCTTCACCTACACTACTACAAGGGCTCCCCGCTGACGGCATGCTTAGCGAGATGAGAGTGAACGCCAGGATGTCCAAAGTTCAAGTGGATGAGTAACTAACAAAAGGTTAAGCAGCAACACGGTACAGTCAATGAGCTATGTGGATGTGCGATGGCTTGAAATTACAATGATTTATGCGAACAATGGAAATGTCTCCCTTCGTAAAAGGGGCGAAATGGATTCAGAAATATAGCTTCTCTTTTGCTCGGTCTAATTTAATGTAGACAATACAGACCCCTTATTATTGCTAGCTCAATATGAATCCCTGACAGGCGTCTATCACCTTATGAAATGTAATATAGGATGGGGGCAAGTAGGAGCTGATGAAGAAAATGGATTTATATTATTATATGCTCAACAAGATATCAATGTCAGGGCTTTACTAGGAAACAGATATAACATTGCATTGTAAAGATACAGTCAAGAACTTGTACTTTCATTTGTTTCATGAACAATAAAACCATGTAAAATACCATCGCCGATGAAATATTGTGCCTTTTCCTGATTTCAGGGGCTGAATTCAACACAAAACAAAGAAGCTTGTATCTACAGTACCATAATGAATTAAGATCTGATGATGCTTGTGAAGATAAAAGAAAATTCTGCTGAAGGCGGTGTCAATATATATCACCTTAAAATAGATGTGAGGTATGTCATTGATCAATCAAATGTGAAACGGTAAATAGCTTAAATATATTTAGATATTAGTAAGATAGCGCCAAGGAGGGAGATAATCCTACGTGTTCTAGACAAAGCGCTTACTGCAAATTAAGCGCGGAAATTTTACGGCATAAATACACGGATGTTCTATAAGTGAAGGTCCATGTCAAAATCCCAAAAATGCGTATGATACAAACAAACCTGCGTATATTGCAAATGAATTTTCGATAATTTCATTATTGTTCTGTGTAACTGTACTAGGTTTAGATGATGCTGTATTTTTTGTCAGAATCTAATAATAAACTTTGCATTTCTTCTTTTCCATCGAGAACAAAGAGAAACGAGGAAAATGAAAAAGAATCTCAAGAAGATACATGGCTTCAATGTATTGATGGACGCCTAAATGGCGATTTATTCAGTCAGACAAAGAATTCGACAATAGACACAATGAACATTGGTAATAAATTTAATTTTATTTAAAATGTGCACAAAATACATTTTGGAACTAGCTTTGATTTGAGTGATTTATGATGGTATTTGTTCGAGACTATGGTGAATGTTTGATAAGGTGTAAAAAATCTATAAATAAAAACATTGAATGTAAGGAGAGAACCGAGTAGACGAGACAATGTTGTTTCTTTTTTAATGATCAATAAAGAAAAAAAAAAAGTTTAAGAGATATTAAGCTTAAATGGCAATATAAGCAATCAAAGCAGCACAGCCAAGAGTCAGCATGCCACTAGTAGTGAGTGTGTTTGATCCAGATGTTGAAGGAGTAGGACTGGCAGGCACAGAAGGTGCACCAACAACAGACATAGTAGGGTTTGTATTTCCACTTGCAACAGGAATAGAAGCAGAGGCAGAAGCAGAGGCAGAGGCAGAAACAGCAGAAGAGGCAGCGTAGGGAATAGGTAAAACGGAGACAGCACCAGCGTTCACTGATCCATAGCAATAGTTGTTGGCATTGTCAACGCAAAGCACATTTTTGTCGTTACAGAGACAAGAGGTAGTGGTTCCAGTCAAGGTAGATGAACATGATTCTGGCACAGTAGGACATGAAGTGGAGTTCAATGAGATGGAACCCCAGCAGTACTGTCCACTTGTGTTGATACATGTGGTCAGGGTATCGCTACAACGACAGGTAACAGTTCCAGAAATGCTGCTGCAGGTGGATGGAGTAGCGCAAGTAGCCGATGGCAAACTGGCGTAAGGTAGACCATGATCTCTCTTTTCAAGAGCTACTGGATTGACATCAAATTGTTGAGAGGCGGATACGATGTAGAAGAGGGTTGAAATCGAGGTTGTTAAAAGTAGACTGAGTTTCATTTTGGTGGTGATGGCAGTAGATGTTTATGAGATGAAATGAATGTAGAAAACAAGTGAAAGAAAAAGAAAGAGGTGGAAACAAGAAGAGAAGAAAGAAATAAAGCCAAGCGACCAGAGAATACCATCAACTCCGTGTAAATGAATACATCCCTTATATGGCCCTCCAACTCGTGTACTGGTTCCTGGATAAAGATCAGATTTGAGAGGGGCCAAAATAGGGAAATAGCAGTTACACTGCCCATTTTTACAAGATCCTCTTCAAACTATGCCATAGTCGTACAGCATCAAAGATATTTGGTATATATTCCTTCTTGACTCGTTGGATTTACCAGCTCTTTTTCTTCTTCTTCCTCTTCTTTTTCTTATTTTCAACAAATAGCTTGATTTCATTATGACCCATTTGAGGTAAATCCAGGCATACATTTGATGCACAAACAATTAATCTAAATCAACCCCTGAATTATTCTTGTAGTGATTTTTCATATTTAGGTATAGCCCTTCAACTGCATACACAGACACACCGCTTGTAGAAACTAATGCAAATGACACAATAGAGAGATGTACCATTTGGACATACATTTCGGTTTACTTCGTATACAGTGTCTGGAAAGGTGACAGATTTCGGTGTCTGCGATTCAGGTCGATCATTTCTGGAGAATTGAAGTCGATCGTTACCATACTGCTAATACTGATGCTGCTAATGCAGTTTATGTGGGGTACGATACGGGGCTCCTGTTTTTCTGCGCTGTCTGATACTAACACATGTATTGAGCAGATATTGTTTCAACGTACGTCAAATACCAGGAAGGATTCACCGTCTATGAAGGCAAAATCATCACCAAGCCGTTTGCTATGTGGTCTTCCACACATCAAACAAATATGATGGTAATTCTGATTGGAACAACATAAAAATTGTGTTACATTGTTGTGCCAACCTTTCTTTCATTGGTGTTATACTAGGCAATGGACTATGTCGAGTGCGTTACCTTCTCTCTGCAAGTGGGTGTCTTTTTCTTGATGCAATCGTTCTGGAACTACCTCTCAAATACTGTGGCCAAGAAGAGCTTTATGGGCTCATTCGAATTCAAGTTCTACATCTTGTGGTACGTTTGTCCTAGTCAATCCATGATCACAATCTAACGCTTTGTCCAAATGCAGGGCTCTCGGAAGTATGGCCATGTTCCCTATTCTTCAATGGGTGTTTAGAAACGATGTCAACAAGAGAGAAGGTATTCCCCAATTGGCTTATGGCATTGAAGGTACAGTACACACACACACAAAGAGATCGAGTAGCACCGCTCCCATGTGAATATATCTTATTAACAAGCTTGTAGCTTTAATTACGTCTTTATTGGGTATTCGGTCCCACTTTAGATTCAAGCGAATTATTGCATTATCCCACAGAAATAATGGTGCCAGTAACAAGGCCATTGTTACTCGATTGTCCTATTTCAAGGACATGAATGTTCTGATTTCAATCATTCTCTTTTGCTACGCTGCTTCCTTCATTGTGCTTTGTTCTGACGGGTTGACAGAGCACAAGATCATCAACTCCAACAAGTTTGCTACCGATACTATCATTGCCAATGTGAACATCTGTACCGTCTTCCTTTTGTTGCTTTTGGTACGTTAGCAAATACAGAATACAATAGGACCCTAATCCCAACTAAAATCACCAAATTTAGATTTCGATTTTCCACCCCCGTCCTCAATATTCCCGTGAACTTGGTGGTACTTCACTTAGTAACGACGATTCCTACGTATCTCGCAACCAGACTAGACCACAGGCCTCTGGACCTGCTGGTGCCAATGGAAGAGCAAACAACTTTGTCGTCAATGAAAGCACTCGTGATATCGCTGAAAATGTCAATGCGGATGGCAAGTACATTGGTGCTGCCATTTCCACAAACAACAACAACAGCAACAACCCCAACGGCGGTGGCTTTATGCGCGCCATGTCGCCAGTAACAGTCGACTATCCTCACTCACTCTCCAACGACACTATGCCTTTGACATCCTCGGCCGGCACAAGCAGACCACTGTCTCCTCCAGACGCCTACCAACAGCAACAACAACAGCAAAGAAATCTTGCTATTGAGGATCCTTACAGTAGCCAGCCCGTCATGTTTTCCATGATGGATATCAAGCAACAACAGCAGCAACAGCAGGCTAGATATGGATCACCAACTAGCCCAACTCAAATGGGCCGTCATGATATCCCTATGCGTGGCATGAACAGTGGCAGTATCAGTCGCATCAACACTTCATCTCCTCAATCCGGAAGACGCTATGGCGATGACGAGATTGATTACATGGAGTACGAACAGACCAGATCCCCTCACAAGATTGGACGTCCTTCCTGGGAACGTAGCAACGACATGAGCGAACTCAACATGCAATCCCAATATCAGCAGCAACAACCCGGCCAGCCTGGAGAACAGATGGTGAGAGATTGGTTATGGCAATCGCCTGATAGAAGAAACACCTAGTTCTTGTATACATTTGGACAACACTATACGATTTTAATACACTAATACTAACAACTATTACTCTATATACTATTACTATTCTTTTTTTTTTCTGACATATTTCTATATGATAATTTGCTATTCCTCCAACATGTATGTGTATAATCCTTTCTATTTATTCAATCTGTATACAAGCGTAACTATATAATAAATACATCACAAAGCTTTGTTCCATGGCGGTTTAGAGTTTATTGGTTTGTGCTGCAGTTGGCTTTGCTAGTGTTACATTTTGTGATATCTGAAATCGAACTTTACCCTTTTCTTGTATTACATTTAATTCGAAGCTGAAGAAAACGCTTCCATCAAAAGCTACTATTCCGGTTAGCGGATTAAACGAATAATTTGGTACATGCGTGTGTGTGTGTGTGTTGTTGGATCAAAATGAATTGAGGAGGTTCTATAAAGCATACACAGTGCAATCGCTGGTGTGCCAGAGATTGTTGTATAAGGAAATAACTTCGATCGCAATGCAATGCACTATAATGATTTGTTTACCAACAAGCTTGTTTGCTCTCAAATGTCGCAACAATCAACAACAATTGAACGACATTCCAAAAGCATTGCTGTATAGTCTCTGCTCTCAATTACAGAACCAGCAAAGGACATTTACGCTTCGAATGCCATTCCAATGACACTCTACAGTATCAATATCGATTTTTCGGTTTTCTTCGATTGATGTCGTGCCTGTGAACTGTATAACCATTGTCATAGGAGCTGACAAATTTGATATGTTGATGATCGATTTCCCGCTATGTGTGCAAGATCATGATTGCATATATATATATTTGATCTTATTCTCCTTTTACGATGAGCGATTGAACACATGTAGCCCAATCGAGATCACTGAATAATTTTTCAAGCAGCAGCTATATGCAATTTAGACTCTATAAGAATTCAATTAATTTAGCTCACATGAATTACTACAATGATTCGTGTGGTTGCAGAAATCACCAAATGCAGAGTTTCCGCTCAGGTAGGACGAAAAGCATTTTAAAAATAGAGACCTCTCCGGATTCTGGGAAGCTGCTCTTCTTGGCTTGCTGTGCGCAGTTGCATCTACTTGATAACACCCTCAAAACATACCATTGGATGCTTCAAATGTTAAAGACAGACAAAGGCAGCCAACTTGTAGATACTGGCATTGGCATAAGAGCATTCATAGTGCTAGTTTAATTAACAAGCAATGTCTTTAATGACGGCATGCTTCAGCTTATCATCCACATCAAATGTCATGAAGAAAGCGAGTGAATTCAACTCAAACTGCAATGCTTCAGAGATTCACATTTATCAGTCATGATCAACCAAGGTCAGAGTATAGAAAATATAATACAAGAAAGTCCTTGCTTGCAATGCTCTTGATTAGCAACAGAAGAATCTGAGCTTTGGCGGAAACTTTGTCTTTCCATAAAGCGCGAGTGTTTTATAAAAGTGTAATACTCGCCTTGAAAAGTACTTCAAAAATGCATTTACGAAGTAGGCGGATGATCATCTTATTTCATAGAGTCGAGTCTTCTAGTTGGATCAAGTCGAAATGGATTAAAATCTAACCCACCATTCTGAAGCAAACTTGATGCGTATGAAGTCAATGGCACATCATGCCAAAGCATTGCTGATACAAGATCATAAAGATGCTAGATGTTTGGTCACTTCGCTAATTTCAATCGATAGCTATTGAGTGTCAAGTATTCCATACTGGGAGCAAGACTCTTTACCAATTGCAGAGGTATGTTGCTTATCCTGAGACATCTTAGAGTAGCTACATTCTTGAGATGCTTCAGCGTCAAGCTGAAGGGATACTTGACTTTACCAACCAGCACGTATTTCGAGGAAAAGCGTTTCAATGTTAGGATACAACTTCAACGATTTATAAGAGCACATTTAAGAGAGTATTATCACGGCTTTTGTTGCGTAATACGGGTAAATGTTCGATAATGCTGAATTCTTGGATGAATAATAGCTAGTTGTAAGTGAATTGCATGGCTACAATGTCATGCTAGTAAAGCTTTTTGACACGAGGCTACGAAATACTTAGCATGATGACAGACAAGCATTATATTTACGCTGCATATCGTACTGTAGAAACTTCTATTAGACATTTTCCGTTACATCTTTTGTGCCTTTGTAGAGCTAATCATGCTTTCTCTCGACTGAAATGGTCCAATCAAACAAGCGATTTGTAACGCTTTCCCTTTGGCGCAGAAATGCGCAGATTGAGCGACGTATAATGAGCCTCGGCCATTACATCTGAAGAGCATTACCAGCAATGACATGCCATTTATTGACCTACTACAAGTTTCTCTATTGATTGTCCATGTGGCATATACAGTGGATGATGGGCTGCGCTTTCATTGTTTGGATAATATCAATGATAATGCCCTAATTAGTAATGTTTCGTCATTTCACAAACCTGAGACACACACACACACACACAGTCGATGGAGCCATTCAACCGGAAATCGAATTAACCTTAAAACTTTCTTTTTCGATACATCTTGCTTGGCTTCTTTTTCTTTTGCTCATTGTACACTTTTTTTTTTTTTTTTTTTTTTCTTCTGTATACTACATTTATTCACTTGTATGAAGTGCAATCTCTTATTATTACTAGCATTAGGCGCTCGCTCTATACATGCCGATGCACTGAACCCAGTGCTCTGGGAGCGCAGTTTCACCATGGACATTTCACAACCCAACAGTCTAGGCACTCTTGTTCAATCCACATCAAACATGGCAACATCCCAAGACTTTCAAGGCATCCACATTGACTCCAATCCAAGGAATGCGCCTGATGTAAGTGTTTCCAAGCAGAATTTGATGGATTGTATACGCATTGATACTCATATGGTGTGTGCAGAGAGTGGTATTCAACTTTGGCGAGAGCTGTAAATCCTCAAACATCACCATTGACACAATTCGGCAATTAAACCACGACAGCATCAACGCCACATCCCTCGAATACGCACAAAAGATAGCGCTTGTAAAGAGAGGCAACTGCAATTGGAGCGAAAAGCTGACAGTCGTGAACAATCTGGCACTGGCCAACAACATCAACATTACTGCAATGTTTATCTACGACAATAATACCCACAACAACGACAACAACATCACCATTGCTCGAAAGCCGGTTGTTGGTTCTGGAAGCATTGGCCCACCCGGCTATTCCACACCGCTGCCAGCAGACAGATCTGTATTGAACATGACGGATAACGATCTTGGCATGACGAGCCCTTCGACTACAGTGGTTTATTTTGTACCCAATGTCTATGGTACCACTTTGGTGGACAGAATCAACCAATCATACAATGCTAGTGTTCCAAACATGAGAACATTTTGGTTAATTACGCCATATCTGGAAGAAGTCAGTTGGGGCTATGCTGGTGGCGATAGCTTCTTTTCGACGGGTAAAGGCTATTTATCGTACATCATTGCGTTGGCTGCTATTTTCTTGATTGGTAAAACTATAACCCTAAAGTTTGCTTTGCAAGTGTAATGGTACTTATGATATCTAAAAAAATATATAGGTGTCATCTTTTTGAGATGGTGGAGAATCCGTCGAATGAGAGCAGACTATCCCAACGGGTATACGGGCTTCCAAGGCGGCAATGGGCTTCACATGCAACCACGAACAACGCATTTGGATCCGCTCCCTGTGGACATTGTCAATGCATTGCCCATTGATAAATACTCGCCTGATTTGATCAAGAACATCAATTGCGCCATCTGTCTCGAAGACTTTGTGCCTGGAAAGAATGATATCCGAATTCTCCCTTGCGGTCATGGCTTCTGTGTGCTCTGTATAGGTAAGAATTCAGGCCATCGAAAGACTGGAAATCAGAAGCTAAATTGTGTAAACTGTGCTACCCTACTAGATCCTTGGCTCACCCAAAAGTCGACAATGTGTCCTATCTGCAAGTGGGATTGTCTGCCTACCGATCTTCGTCGTGAAAGAAATCAACAGCAGCACGAGCAAGAGCAACAGCGTCAACAAGACCAGCAACAAGGAGAAGCTGCTGCTACTAATGATCAGGATCATGCCCATGCAACCACGATTGATATGAGCAATCATGATCCCTCTTCTTCTGTTACACCACCACCACCTCAGGTTGAACATGTAGAGAACGCAGCTCGCACCACAGGCAGTATTATACCACCACCTATCCTGCCAGCTTCATCGCCACCACCATCGCCCCGTATCGCCGATCGCAAGATGGCTCCAACAGCCGAGGAAAATCCATTCGAACAAGGCGAATCTGCTCCACATGTTCCTGCCCATCACTTGAATATGTTTGATCAGGCCAACGACGAGAGTGAGAAGCCCAAACTCAACCCTTTTGATGGATCAGCGTCCAATATTAGCGAGGCACAGACACATCACTCTGCCGAATCATCGACGCCAGCACATACATCTGTAGAAATGGAGGATGAAAAGAAGCCAGCATCCAAAGATCAGCAAAACTAAACATCTGATGTACATTATTGTATCTGTATGCATGTAAACATTGTAACCTTCTTGTAATGATATGTAATAATTTAATAATAAATCTTGTATTTTTACCTCGAATTTTGTATACATGTATTCTGTACGGGTTACACGTGTGATACAAACAACCTCGAATGTCTAAGTTTGCTGCAAAGCTTCAATAGAGCGTATTTATATCATCATTTCAACACTTTTGAACATCAAGCCATCATGTCGGTTATGCAAGCGGAATCAAGCAGCAAACTAGTGTCAAATAGGGACGT
Organism: Mucor sp. M7501; assembly: GCA_037040325.1. NCBI lineage: Eukaryota > Fungi > Mucoromycota > Mucoromycetes > Mucorales > Mucoraceae > Mucor > Mucor sp. M7501. The sequence continues at coordinate 11,151 of JAXQGS010000365.1, read as the reverse complement.
GCTCTAAATCTGGCGCATATATCAACATTGGTTCATGCAGCCCTCCCTCCCTCGCTTGCTCGCAACAGGCATTGATGTTGATTGTTATTATAAATAAACCAAATCAGGAAATTACTTGATTTACACTTTGGTAAGGGAAACCGCCACACTGTAAAAAAAAGTAAATTAAATGCTTTGATTGTTTACTAACCCTTTCTTTCCAATCCACCTCCAAAAATGCAAGAACTATACCCCACAAATCCAAACCCTAGAAAATACAAAATTTGCCTCATGTTTGATATGAGATTTGGCGGCCCATTTGTGTGTTTCTTATGGCTTGTAAGAACGGGAACAAAGCATGAGATACAAGGGTGATATCACTCAACGTTTGCTTATCAATTTCATAGGTGCTGAACATGTATGTTACCGTCTTGTCATTCCAGAAAAGAAGCCGTAAGTGTTTCATAGTCGCAGCATGAATAAGCAGCAATAACCTAATAGAGGCATGATACAGCCGTCTATTCCTACCTCAATAGCTCTGCCCTGATAGTGCAAGGCGTGATATGTCTGCTGTTCTTTATATCAGCGCTGATTTCTCTGTATTCCTTTGCATTGGTAAGTCCTTGTCACTCGCCATTCAGTGTTTGAGACTGACAGGCAGAGCACAATAGAATACGCCTCGACAGCTGAAGGTATCGCATCGCTTGACATGGGCCGTTGTTATCATCTTTTTGATATGCTATTTCGTCAACATGATCCTGTTTGGTGTTCAGAAACCACAGTTCGATCAATGGTGTATCAACAAGTCGAGACAGGATACCAGCAACTATATATTCTCGACAGCTCCCAACAACAGCACACTGCTGCCCAGCTCACAGCTTGAGTTTACATCAAGAGGAAACGGATTGAGCCTTTACAATTGCACTCGGTTATGGGAGGATGAGCTCAAGTTTTCGGTGGTGGTGTTTGTTATCCTATTCACTGTCTATGTAAGTCCATAAGGAGACGTTTGGGATTTGAAATGCTGATGTCTGTATGGTGTACTAGATCCACTTTGCCATGTGTTTTTGGAGATACACGCAAGTGCGTATGCGTGAAATTGAAGCATTTGCGTTTGAGATGGCCAACAGCATGATGCAAAACAACAGCCTGATGAACAACAACAACATGATGATGCCAAACGCGAACCCAAACATGATGATGAATCTGGCACCAAACAAAGGGCAATCAGTGCCTGCAATGCAATATTTAGAAAAGGAGGACAATCAGAAAAGTCTTGCCCAACTGACCAGAGCCGCCTTTGGTAGATTGCGATGAAAGAGAGGGGAATACAATGATACATATAAAGCTCAATTTTAATACAAAGTTATTCGTCTTTTGCACTTGCCAACACATACTTTACATACTCGTTTGGTAATTTTCTGTCTTGTAGCAAACTACAAACATGTCGTAAAAGATCATAATAGTAATTGGGATCATGGATAGCTATGTCTGCATTTGGTTTGGGAAACTGTCTTTGAATGAAGAGGTATATCGTTTGTCACACGTATTGCAATAAGCATCAGTATTAGGTGAATCACGAAATCAACAGTGATCCGCCTTGGTTTATACCAGGCAAGGCATTCACGCTTTCTGATGATGCTTTATGCTCATTCGACATACTTGTTCATTTGCGCAATATTCAGCGCAACAAGAAAATGCAATGACGTGAAACACATTTCGCGCTGCCAATATAAACATTCAATTATTACCATGACCTTGATTTGAAGCATTCAACGCTATGCTGATCAGAAAAGACCTGAATGATCAAGAGCGTATTTTTTTTTTCAAGCACAACCCTTTTCTTTCTCTTTCTTTTCTTTTTGTCTCTATGAATACACATGTTTTTGTCAACACTAAAGGCCATATACTATTACTTTTATCCATTAGAGAGTAACGATGCGAGAAAAAGACAGAGAATCTCTAGACTGCAACGGGTTCAAAAACATCGACGTACTATTCAGAAAGCCACAAGAAGAACAACTACAGCAAACACATCTCTAGCGAACAGCAATAATGCACATCTTGGGATCAAGCTTTCCTTGCTAAAACCACTTTCTAAAAGAATCAGAAAGTGTCGCTGTCCAGGTTGTGGTCTACGAGTTGATCGCAATAGGAAAAGCATACATTATCGACGTCAAAAGCTTCCTGGATTATGTTCAGCTTGCGAAAGGTAAGAGTGCCTTATACTTGGATATAGCGATACTTGTATACTCAATCTATTCAGAATGCTCAAGCTTGCTAAAGGCCATAATTTAACTCAAAGATTCAAACAACCTAAAGAACGACAAAACTACAAGCACCATCACGAAGCAAAGTTCATGCAAAACCTACACAAAATACAAGGTGGAAAGGATTCAATCTTCTCCAAAGTCGACTTGTATCACCTGCCATTGTCAACCAACTACTACCGAAAGCTGAACAAGGAAGAATTCATACATCATATCTCTTATCCCAACCACAACACTGTAATTCATTTCAACACTTGCCAAGGCTGCCGATTATTTGTATCTGCCAGAAGAAGGACGCTCTTACATGCCACGCAACGGTCATGGCGCAGACGAAAAAATGGGGACAAGGTTACCAGGAGTAAAGTTGCATCTGTTCAAGATCTGTTTAGGATTATGGTATCGTCCAATTCAAGCTGTGCTTTCAGTGGAACCAGAGGGGTGTGGCATTCATTTGCTAAAGGTGGCATGGATCCTTTGTACTCGCTCTCTTTGGACCACAAGGTACCTTTGTCAAAAGGCGGTTCCTCCACAATTGATAATCTGCAAGTGTCACTGGTTTGTTTAAACGAGGTCAAAAATAGTTATAGTAACAAACAATTTCTCAAGTGGTGGAATGCCTTCAGACGAAAGCAAGGATATTTTTAGTTGTTGTGTCAGCTTTGAGCAACATGCATTAAAATAGTAAAGAAAAATACCATAAAAGCCATTAAAGTATACATGCAATTCAATCATTCATGATTCAATAATGAGGGTGGTGAAAAATAAGTGTAATGTGTGTAGAGACAATGTGTATATGTATTTCAATGGTATCAGCCAAGTTCAATGGGATAATTTACGCAAGTGAGCATTAGAATAGACCTATAAAGACTATTCAAACAACTGGGATCGCCACAACTGCTATATCTGGCCATGAATGTCAAGATCGGCAAACAACACATGCCGTAAAAAGATCAAGCCATGTTAAGGTTTGAGCGAGAATGGCTATATAATTCTCGCCAAATTTAGCCATCCCTGATTGATTGTTGTCTGCTAGTAGGTATCAATACTATATGCACTATTGTTAACATAACAAAGGAAATGTGTTTTCAACAGTGTACCTATCGTTCAGATACAATGAATACCATAATGAGTTTGTGTACAGATTGTCAATATCGCTTTGAATGGAGTTGAGCGACTAGTCAAGACGTATATAAGCAGTGCTTCATTTCCTGTGCTTTTGCTCAATATCAAATCAGAATCATGTTGAAATTAATCCCCAACGACCTTTCAGTAGCCAGTGTCACCAGCCTATCAGAAAAACAGCCCATCAAAGATGATGAGATCCTCATGCTTGCAGAGATCGACGCTGACGATCTGAGCAGCTTTTCACCCTCACCACCAGCATCGCCATGTTTATCGGAAGATGACAACTGTCAGTACTGTCTTCAATGCGGCAGAGAATTTGTCGAAAAAGGAGACCAGCGCAAGATTTTTAGTCGCTCATATTATGATCCTCAACTTTGCAACGGATGCAGAAAGTAAGCTATTCATCATTGATATCCCTATTGCATGGTAATTAATCTAGCGTGTCTCGTAGGCTATTTACGTTGGCTGAAAAGAAGGACATTATCGAAAGATTTGACTCTACTGTGAGCAAAAGCTACAAGATTGAAGCTCGGTTTGTGCAAGACTGGTACTTGCATCAATACAATCCTGAGAAGCCACAAAAAGACAAATTGTATCATCTGCCCTTATCCGATAACTACTATAGCAAACGAGTTGATGAGAACAACCAAGCGACATTCACCTACTTTTGTTCAAGAGATGATTTGCACAAGATTGAGCAATATATTCCCTGCCATGGCTGCAGAGAGTTTGTCAAGGCCAAGCAGAGAACGCTCAGGTTCGTTACAGACAAAAAGTGTGGGCCTGGCCGTCCCGTAGCAGAATTGGAGGAATTGTTTGAGCTATTGGTGAATTCAAACTCGAGATGCAGTCTTACGGGTATGAAGGGATCCTATGTTCCATTTCCAGGTATGTATAACATCAATATTTGCATGTATAAATTAAAAGACCTAATGTTTATCCACACATCAGCACAGCGTGCAAAGAAAGGTAGGAATTGGGTTCGAGATCATTTTGTCAAGAACACCATGTTCTTTTTGTCGTTGGATCACATTGTCCCATTGGCTGCTGGCGGTTCCTCGCGTATCAACAATCTTCAAGTGACCCTGCAATGTTTCAATCATGTCAAAGCACACTATAGCTCTGAAGACTTTCAGAAATGGCTGGAATCGTTCAAGTTTTATCAAAGATATTAGATGCTGTGCTCCTACTATAGACTACACTTTCAATTTGTATTAGATATGATACACAATAAAGCCACATAAATTTTATAGACGTCAATACTTGTTCTACAAAGAAACTACTACTACTACACTTATACTCTAAAAAGTCAAGTGTTTCATAAAATGTGTGTTGATTAATTACTTGCTGCATTGATCGACAGTGATACTGAAATTTTTTTGGCCGAGTCAAGCTTGGATCAAGCTTGGATTGGGCTTGACGACTCAAGCCGAGCTTTGTGTCACTCAAGCTCAAAAAAGCTCGACGAGCTCAAAAAAGCTCGACGAGCCCAAAAAAGCTCGACAAGCTCAAAAAGCTCGACGAGCCCAAAAAAGCTCGACAAGCTCAAAAAAGCTTGACAAGCCCAATCCAAGCTTGATCCAAGCTTGATTCGACCAAAAAAATTAGATACTCATGAAGCAGCTTAAATAGGCTTATTAGAGAGCCAAAGTTAGCTGAGAATACATCAGTGATACTATGCTCGCTCATTGAAGCAGATGCGTACTCTAGAGTCTGAATTGCACGTACATTTTGAATGGATAGCATTCCAAGCTTGCTTTCTATACACTTTAGTAGATATTAACACGTAGTAAAGTTATTAGTTAGTAGAACGTTCTGGTAGATCTAGCATCAGTCAATAAACCCATTTCTGGGAAAAAATTCACCACACCATGCCTGCATAAAATCAAAGAGTTGGCTCAATCTTGAATATTCACTCTTTCTTCCGCTTTAGTTATCTTTCATGTTGCAACTAGGTACTATTGAACACAATGAAGATCAAGTTACAGCTACTCAAAGCATTGAACTGCCCTTTTCAACCATGGGAATAAGCGAACAGTTACCGGATCACATTGAACCCTCAAACCCTGTTCCTCTCGCAACTCTGTTTGAACGTAATTTGTGCACATCATGTAAGCTGCCGTTTGTATACAATGAGAATTCGATATCCAATCCACATCGGCGTAGAATTGTGTGTCTTGGATGCAACAAGTATGGATAGATGCAAATACTGTATAGTATACCACAACGAGAACGATGACTAACTTTAGCGGTATACATAGACTGTTCAGCTTCGTCAGTAAGGAGGACGTGTGTCAAAGGTTGAAAAGAATAGAAAGCGGCTTTGTTGATAGCATTGGGGACGAAGCCCGCCATTTCACTCTTTACCACCTACATCAGACGGTCAAGCCTGACCTCTATCACTTTCCCTTGTCACCCAACTATTATATCAAGATCAATCAAGACGGCAAAGACGAGTACGTTCACCATTCTACATATGAAAACACCGTCGAGGTCTACACTCGCTGTTGTCCTTGTATGGAATTTGTAAGGAAAAAAAGAAAGACGTTAAAGACATCCATTCAAAAGGCTTCGGGAAGAGGCGTGGCTTCATTCAATTCTCTGATGGAATTCATGGTGAACTCGAATGCAACTTGTGCGCTGACTGGTATCAGGGGTTCTTGGTCGTCTTCTCCGGGTGATCCGATGTATTTATTATCGCTGGATCATAAGATACCGTTGCGTGCTGGCGGATCATCTTATACTGACAACCTTCAAGTTACTTTGCAAGGCTTCAACAATGTAAAGGGAGATTACGAGGATGAAGACTTTAAAAGATGGTTTGCAGCAATCAAGCAAATGTCAAGAGTATGAATGACAATTCTAGCTAGCAAATTCTACTTGGCATGTGAAAATCAGCAATCAAACAAACGTCAAGAGTATGAATGACAATCTTAGCTAGCAAACTTTATTCAGTATTATAAAATCAGCAATCATAGTTAAATAAATCAATATCAGTAATGAAAAGTAGTTTTGTGGGTAATCACGGTAAATTGACGTGTTTTTCGATATTTGATTGCCCGTGTGTGTTGTTTGTATCATGTTTTACTTGCCACTTTCACACAGCTATTACACACGTAAAGTAGTTGGCAACGAGAAGCTTGGCAAGCTCACCGTCCATCACATTGAGCTCAAGAAACGCACATGTCGATCTTAACACTATCCGTATTGGCATTGAATCATATCCAACCAACAAGCTCTTATGACATCAATAACCTCTTGGTTACTCTTGAGAGCTGCCATGATATCAAAGCATATTACACGCCTCGAGAATTTGATACATGGTCCGATATCCTCAAGATCCACATCAGAGGATTGAGTAACCCTTCTTTTAAGCATCTACTGCTATTTGAGACGATCAACTATGTATACCCAAAGCGCGGTTGAAGACCATATTAAACATATTACAACAAAATAAAAACCTTGTTAGTTGATCCATTGCGATTGTAACACTAGTCATTGCACAAAGTGGTACATTGGAGATTGCATGAATCAAACAAGCTGCATGAATGAGGTCCTAATAGCTATTTTTTTTTTTTTTTTTTTTTGGTCGAGTCAAGCTTTTTTGAGCTTGTCGAGCTTTTTTGAGCTTGAGTGACACAAAGCTCGGCTTGGGTCGTCAAGCCCAATCCAAGCTTGATCCAAGCTTGACTCGACCCTGAAGCTGAGATCATTTGTAAAGGCCTGCTTCAATTCCAGGGTCGACCGCACAATGGTTCCTTGTCAAGGGTTGATTCAAGAGATCGAGTGCTCCATTCAGAGGTAGATCATGACAATGAGAAGTATCGTTAAAAGTATACGACACAGCACAATGAATGAATTTGCTTATTATGTATATATGTATATATATACAGCCTGTGTGCTGCCTCACAATTAGCTGATCGTCATCTCCATCCAAAATGCTCAAATCATTAACGAAAATCCATCGCAAAATCTCTCAAAAGACACGCCAGATCTCTCAGAAAACACGCCAACTGTCTCAAAAGAAACTCAATCTCAGTATCAAACGTCGCAAGAGGCCAGTACATGATGATGAGCCAGCAGGGAAGCAGGAAATCATGATTTTCGATACTCGTAATCACATGTATTTCAACAATTATTCAACAGAAAGCTTCGATCCAGTTCAAGAATATGCGCAATACCCAAGAATACAAGCTGCTGGTGAGAATTGGAAGATAAATAGAGCAGCAAACAATAGATATGAAGCCCGTGAAGAACCAGCAGTCGATCCCAACATGCTTAATTTCAACAGAATCAAAATCAATGATCTTGTGGAGCAGTATGATCAAAAAGTAGTTATTCCAGCAGCTAGAGATGCCCGCAGACGCAACTGCCGAGGATGCGCTCATCCCTTTAACTACACCACTTTATCTATATTCAGCCCTGATGAGATTTGTCCCGCATATTGCATCGGCTGTGAAAGGTATCTGTCTACATGCAATCCCAAAAATCCATTAAACTTACAATGCTATTATAGATTGTTTAAATCCCTGCCATATTATCAGATCCATCAACGATTGCACCACTCGACCAATATGATTGAAAACAACCCAGTATTCGAAGCCCACTTTCTCAACGACATCAGTATGCATCCTTACCATGGCAGTGCTCCACCGTACGAAGATAGATTCACTGTATTCCATCTTCCCTGCTCACCCAACTACTACAGAAGACTTGTCAACAAGTGCGGCGATCCTAAATACGTCCTCTGCGATGTCCAACCAGTCATTCAAGACAGAGTGCAGCATTTCTACGGATGCAATGGGTGTCGTCAGTTTATTGAGCACGAGAGATCTCCCATCTACTACGACACCGTCAAATTCGCAGGCAAATATGACATGGCAACCCACAAACAAGTGCTGGCCTTTTTAAGCTACAACATGACCTGTATGGAGACAGGCTTGCAAGGATGTTGGTCTCCCACTGGCAAGGAATTCTTTTCTCTTCAACTGGAATTAAAGAAGCCTGTATCGCTTGGTGGCCTGGGATTTCTTGATAATTTCAAGGTGTCTCTGGTTGGGATCGATTCGCTTTTGGAGATGTTTGATGCTGAGGAGGTGCATAGATGGCTTGCAGCCGTCAAAGCGTATCAGGGCTACTACCCACCAACTTAGTTTTACAAGTTTTTATAGAAGAATAAAATGCATAAAAATCAATTTATTACACATTTTGTTTAATAAATATGCGTTTGACAGCAGAAAAATAAATAGGGTCGAGTCATTTACGGTGACACATTTACTCGGTGGTGCGCTTAAAGTGGTATACCTTTTCATCGCCCTTGAAAGGAACACCCAACTCGAGAAGCTTTTGGAATACGGCAGCGAAATCCTTGAAAAACTTGTCTTCATCCTTGGCGTAAAGGTCAAAGTATTTCTTGAACTCCTTGTCGTTGTACATGGCAATTTCAGCAGGCAACATCATGACATCAGTGTTGTTCTTATCAACCCATTGCCAGCCACCGTTCTTCAAGTCCTTCTTGATCCATTTGCGAGTAGAAATAGCCTTGAAATATTCGTTGGAAAAGATGGTGGGAGCCTCTTGCCATGGACCTTCAAATCCACTGCGGTCAGGGTGGCAACGGCCCAAAGCATGAGCACCAGTTAAAGCAACGATTTCTTGGTCATTGAAGCCCTATAAACGCACACAAGTTAGCCATGAATCCCAGGGTTAAAAGGCGGTTGTGTAACCTGTTAAGGTTTTTGTTTATACACACAAACACACACACACGCAAACTTACCATTCTGTAGAAAATGTCGCGAATATGGTCTTCTTTTTTACCAGCATCAGGAAGACGGCCATCTGGAGTACAGCTAGTCTCGAAAGCATCTTCACGGCCGGCTCTCCATGGGACGGTAGGGCCGCCCAATTCTTGAACAGCACAGACACCAGCCAAGGTCCAGAGATCGCCATAGCTAATTTCGGGATATTTGGCATGAATCTTTTCCATCAAATCACGAGCGATGGCTAAACCATTGTTGGCGGCGTGCTTGGATTCAGGAGCGAAACCTACAAGTATACATAAATGTGGGTCAGTTTCATAGTAATCAGTTTCCCAACACCATCACTACATACGCATAGTAGCACCATTGCTACCGCCAGTCTTGGTATCCTTGTCATAAGTACCAGAAGCGTGCCATGCAAGACGGACCAAGACAGGGCCATAAGACCCATCATCATAGCTAATGTGAATGATAGGAGTGTCAATACCGAGGTATATTTTCCCACATGCAAATAGTCTTCACTTACTCTGAGTCTTCATCGAGCATCTCGGCAATGTCGTTATACACTTGTTGATAATCAATGTTCTTTTTCTTTTCAGTCTTTCCAACAGTAGGAGTAGAAAGGGTCTTGGTCTTGATGGTTTGGGTCGAGTTGTAATAGTAACCAGCGCCAGCGCCAAGTGCAGCCAATGCTAATGTGTTTCATGCATGATTGAGTCAAATTGAATCATTGACTCTGCAAAGCCCTATACTTACTTAAAAAGACGAGACCGCCAGAGCCACCCTTCTTGGGGGCTTCAGTAGAGTAACCACGCATGCCAGCAGCACGAATGCCTCCAATGCGACTGGTGGCACCAAGGATGGATCCAGAGGCGACTAAAGCACGAGGACTAACACGAGTAGATTTGAGTAAGGTAGAGCGAAGAGGGTTCATTGTAAGTAGAGAGATGAAGAGAAAAAGAGAGAGAGAGAGAAAAGAAGGTGTGAGCACAGTCGAAACAGGTCTATTTATCGTTACTTTTTTCCTTGTGTGTGAGTGTTTCTGATCTCCTCCAACTCGAATGCAACCAGCCAATCAAGCCATACATGACTAAGCACATGTAAGCAAATGGTGAATGGCGAGATGCGTGTTTAGTGAAACATAAAGATGGCTTATGAGCTGCTTGATGAGTAAACATGGCGTTTTGGGTATTACACATGGCAGTAATAGAGCACAGTTATTATCTCGGGCCAAACATTAGCCACTGCAAATCTAATAGCCTAATTGTGTTGGCAATTGCAGTAATTTTAAAAAGTACGTAGGTTAGATTATCGAAAGCACACGCCAAAGAAAAAATGCAAATGAGGCTGCCTTGGATCGAGAGAATCAAAATTGTATAACCCTTGGTTGTCGTAAATAAATGGATGTAGCGCGGCTAAAAGGGCTTGAATAAGGTCGTAAATAAGTGCATATAGTTCATAGTGATTAGACTTCAAGGGCAGCCCTTTTCCATTGTTCGTCAGATATAGTCAATTCGTATCTATGCGGCTCAGAAGGCCACAACAAAACATCTCACCCAAGATGTGGTCTGAACCCAAGAAATAATGTGCCCAGTAATAAGGAAAGACCCATAACGTGTATACTCAAATGTCAAATTCCCAAATGTAGCAGCATGCATTTAGAACCTACAGGATAACACCGGCAGAAATTGAGCGTAGTCAAGTCAATTAGACGTCTATAGTGCCTTTTGTCATTCGTAAAAGGTCGCTGCTAGGGCAAAACAACACTGCTTGGCTGGGATTGAATTTCAAAGGCTGCGCTCCACTGGCTCTCCAGATCGACCATCTGGACATCCGAAAACCTTTCAGGGGCAATTACACAATATTTTTATACTGAAACAACAGGTATTTCTCTAATCCTATACATGCAAAATTGAACGAGGAATCCAATGGTATCATTTCTAAAGCGATTCCTTGAGTCTGTGAAGAGCCACTGCCAAAAAATGCAAAACACGTTTTTTGGGGAAACGTCTACAAAC